>BCLG01001212.1:60365-71082 GCA_001602295.1 Zoysia matrella
ATCACACAAGAATTAATAAGGGACAATAAATAAGCTTGTCTTGCTTTTTAGCAACACCAGAACATTATGGTTATTACTAATCAAGCATTCATTGTACCCACACTTAAAATTCATAATCATCCAACATTGAAACAGAAAATCAAGTTTCTACTCAAGGATGGTACATAAGAGTAAAGCCACTACGGAGAACTAAGGAGAGGACTCAGTGGCTTCAACTTTAGTTTGAATTTCATTCGCTACCATAGGACTTTTTTCACTTTTCTTATAGTCCGGATGATATGCAATACCTGTGATGAATTTAAACTTAAATAGTGCACCAAAATTAATATATAACTTTAATGGAAAGTGAGTTTAATATGAAAGATTCTATCATCATTACCCTTCTTATCCAGCCATTTCTTGAACTCTGCACAGTTCTTTCTAATGTGTCCATACTCACAACAGTGATGGCACTTAGGACCTTTCTTGTTGGAAGATGAAGCATCAGTTTTAAAACTATTATTTCTGAAACGAACATAGGGCTCCTTAACTTTATGCATATTTTTTTTAGAGTGGCGCAGCTTACCACCACCTTTATTTGCCCTACAATTCCTTAGTGAATACTCTCGATCTTGGCCATGAATGCTTTAGCACTCCTTGGTTCCTTAGTGAATGAACTTTTTATGGCAGGATTAATAAAGTAATCTATGATCATAATTGCCACTCTATCACATCTTTCTCACGTAGCCTTTTCTTTCTCATGAGCCTATTTGTTTGCTACAAGGGTCATATCATCATCCCCTATGGCTACAGGCTCAGTGGGCTTATCCTCACGCATAGAGCAATCGTGACCCATATTCATAAGAGCCCATCTTATGTCTTCCTTCCACTTATGAAAATTAGGCTCTTCAAACTGCTCAATGCTGTGTAAGTAACCGGCAATGCTCGAAGACGTTATGGCTAAAAATTTTGGTTAAATATGCCATCAGTAAACTAATTAACAATCTGCATCACTGTTGGGTCGACACAAATAAATATAACAAATTCTATATTGCCGTTAAGCTAGAACATAATAAACTTATAACATTTTGCACTACCGTTGGATGAATGCAAAATAAACATAAAAATTAAACAATGGGCTCAGCATATACTTAAAGTCAACGTTGATCAGAAATTAAATATGTGTCTAAATTAATCCCATACATAGACATGAAACATGAATATGAAAATATTGCATAAGGCAAATGCAAAATTAAGATAAAATTTAAACACAGTTTATCAATGGGCACAACACATAATCAAATAAACATTGGTCAGAATTGATTATGTACTTAAAATTATCCCATACTGTCCAAAAACAATTAAAATTTTATATGAGTACTATTACATAATTATCCATAAATGCAATATAAACTTAAATTTAATAAACAATGGGCGCACACATATTCAAATCAATGTTGGTCAAAATTAAATATGTGTTTAAAATAATCCCATAATAGACATAATATATGACATAATTTTCTAATGAGAATTAATCATAAATGCATTAAAATAAGTAAATAAATGCAATAAATTCTCAAAATGTCATATAAAATTCTCCTAAATAAATTTCCCGTTGGTTCCATTTATTCAGAATTTTCTAATTATCCTTTCTGATTTTCCCCTAATTTTTTTTGAATTTTCTTGATTTTTCTCAAATTTCTAGCAGTTCTGAACATTATTTTGTAATTTATCGGAAAAGATAACTAATTGGAAAATAGTAAAGGGGAGAAAACAGAATTGGGCCGCGCCTAGGAAAAGGGCCAGCCTACGGCCACAGGCCGCAAGAGGCCTGGCCTGTGAAGCCGGTGCCCGCGCTCGCCTGGGCTTGCGCTCGGCAACTAACGGCTGGGCCGCCTAATTGGCCCAACGCACTCCCCGCCTCGATCTCAGCCATTGAATCCGATCAACAGCCGAAAATGGTTGAGTGTGGTATAAAAATGTTTTCCCCGAAAACCCTAGACTTATTCTACACTGCCCCTTCGACTTTCATGATGCGTAGCTCGCAGAGAGAGAAAGCGACCTCCTGGCGGCCAGTGCCTCCGCCGGTCGCACGCCATGGCCCGCGTCCCCCGCTGGCCGCGACGTGCGTTCGACTTGCGCCAGCCACGAGCTGAGGGCTGAGCCACGCACGCTGTCAACCCTGCTGGCCGTGCCTTGATGGCCGAGGCCACGGCGGTCGGATCTGAGACCGGTCGGGCTGCACCATCAGCAACGCCGCCCCGTGTTGCTAAGGGCCAAGCTGCCGCCAGATCTGAGGGCTGACAGCTCGAGCTGGCGTTTCGGTGACCGGATCTGATGGTCGGTGGTCTGATGCGGTGTCCTGGTGGCCGGATCTGATGGCCACAAGGGTGACCAACGCTCACGCCGCCATAGGACGACCACATCAATGCGCTGCTAAAAGCTAAGTTCCTTACTTCCCAATTATTTCTTGGGTTAGTTTTTGGCATACGGGTTCCACGGGGTTGGATCGACAGGTTCTAATGTGGAGGATTAGGGTTAGGCGTCGATCTATCATTCCTTCACAGATCTATTACTAATGCAACACTAATCCCTTCTAATCACACTAATCATTAGGGAGCACTAATTATTGTCATTAGGAACTCTAATCAGGACAATTAACCTTAATTGGTCCATAATCTAGACAGTTCGGCTCTGATACCAAATATAAAAAACTTAGAGCTAATTACTTCGAATCTTAAGCCTAGATTCATGAACACACTTAATCATAATGCGGAATTTGAGTACTTACGTCCTGATGTGTGGTTCTCTATGGCGCTCGGTGTGGATGTTGATCCCTGTAGTCATTCTTGGTTGGATCCTCCTTTTGTTCCCTTCTCTTGATCTGTCCATTGAGGGCTTCTTTTGCACTGGCTTGATGACGACCTTCAGATCTGGTTCAGCACCACTAAAAATCGACATTAGGGTTGTTGAGGAGGTGGCCTGCCTAGAACTCGTGAATGAGTCATTCATCATCCTGTGAGCCGCCCCTCACCCCTTTTTATAGGTGCTGCCCGGTCTGAGGCCGTAACCGTTTTTCTGGTTAGGCCAGCGATCAGAGCGTGACTTATTCCATTGTACATGTGCACTAGACTAGATTCTGCGCAGCTCTTTATCTTTAACATGCATGTCTTTAATTAATTTTGTGATTAATTCTTAGTTTCGAAACTAATGCAATGTTACACTTTACCTTGCAGATCATTACCCCAACAGCCACTGGACAGGAACCATCACAGGTGACATACGATCCTTTGCATGGCCATGGCAGGAGCTCCAAGCAAAAACAGTGGCGGGAACCTGGCCGGTGACAGTGGGTTTTCTCGCCCTGCGTTCTCAAGTCAGTTCATCCAAAGGTATCGAGGAGCAGGATGCTTCCATGGTCGAGGACAAGGAAGAGGGCGTGGCAACCGTGGACATGAACCAGCTTTTGGAGGAAGAAGCCATGGACAGAGAGAAGCCTTTAATCAAGGTGCAGATCGCAACCAAGAACAAGAACGTGGTAACACCTCTTTTGCCATCAACAGGAACAGTGGTACTTTGGAAGGAGAGTCCGCTGCTTTAAAGAAACAGAAGCTTGTGTTATGCTGTGAGATTTGTCAAGATGAACACTTCACAAAGCACTGTCGTTTGCTCCATGGACCAAAACCAGCAGCAACATTTTGTGGTGCAGCAGCAGGTGGTCTTGGATTTTTTCCTTATACCAAAGATAGACAAATCAGTTCCAAAATTTTCTTCTCAAGGCACTGCCACAGCTCTGATCAGAATCGTTAAAGGTTCTGTCAGGATCATGTATCCCAGGTACTTTACGGCCCCGACTCGTACGTGTAAGGACTCGAGTTAGAGGTCGAACGGTAGTGTTTGGGCACGCGGCCCGACCCCTAAGGCGACTTACGAAAGCCGCATCAAGTCGCGGAGGCGCCGACCTCCGAGAATCAACCCCCGGGAAGGAAGATACGGCACCATAGCGTATTTACTCCAGTGGCCAACTGCTAACTACCCTGACGGGATGGGATGAGATTTATCACGACGGCACTCCAGTAGAAGCCACAGCAGTCGATGGACAAGACCTGACGGCACTGTGGCTGACACCGCAGTACCGAACAAGCGCTACAGTGCCCGTCGCTGCGTGCGACGCGACGGGTCACGCCCGCGCCTGGGCAAAGTGAATGATGACGACGACAGCAGAAGGGCCCACCTGTCGGCGAGGCAGCAGGATCACGTATAACCCACCATTTGTAACCTCGGACCGCCTTATATAATGAGGACCCGGAGAGCGATAGAGAACGACGAAAAAACAATAGACAAAAAAACAAACCAACGAGCTAAACAACGAACACCACTAGAGCCTAGGGTTCTCGCGTCTCCTCTCGCGAGCAACCCCTCTCATCCGTGCTTCAAGCATTTTCGACCCATTACAGATCCTCTCACGAAGAGAGAATCCAACCCTTGTGCTATTATCATCGAGATAATCTACGCCCTAGACGTAGAGTATTACACCGCTCGAGGTGGTCCGAACCAGATAAAAAACCTTCTTAAGTCTCCGGAGACTAGGCCATATCGAATACGAAGGCACACCGCCTTCATGATCGTATCTTTGTATTGTGCCGGTGGTCAGAACGCCGACAGGTTCTGCCTCTGCTGAACTTGTTAAGACAGAGCTCTCCAGAATTCTTCCAATCAAGTGGGAATGGGTCGTACAGCCACATAAAGAGAATGCATATTTAGTACCTTTTCCAAGTCAAGTGAAACTTCAAAGATTGGTGGGCATCGGGCGTATTCCTACAGCAAAAGCCGAAGGGGTAATGTCTTTCGAGGAGTGGAACCATGAGATCAAGCCATATAAGAAGCTGCAAAATGTTTGGGTGCAAGTTTATGGAGTTCCATATGAGGTCAGATCTTTCTTATCTTTATGGGCAGTGGGAACTATGTTAGGAGCCACTCAACAAGTCGATATGAGGCACTTAACAAGAACCGGGGTGGTACGTATTTTGGTGGCAGTTCAGGATGCAAATAAAATCCCTAGTGACGTCTTTATTGGAGTGGATAATTGTCTGTATGAGATCTTCTTTAAGATGGAGGATGCTGCTGCAAATAGTGAGGCTGGCTTTGATATAGATGCAGATGATCAGTTAGATGATGATGCAAGAGACTTGGAAGGAGATGAAAACATGGAGGATGCCGAGCAACAAAAGAAAACAGATAGTTCCCGAAATCCTGCACCCGGGAATTTAAGTGCGGAGTGTTGTTATCTTTTCTCTGGGTTTAGGAGTGTAGATCCGAGAGTTTCCGTGTCGGTTATAGATCTGTGATTTGGAGGTGGTCAATACCTTCGGATCCGGTCGTCAGAGTCATGGAAGACGTTCTGGCCATCTGCCCTTTGTTGGTGTGGTCCTCTGCGCTTGGGCAGCGTCGGTCGATAGAGAGGGCAGTGGCGTTGGAGTCACGGCGACGTCGTCGATCTTCCGGTGACGGCGGTCGTCGTGGCGGTGACGGCGGTGGTGCTTCCCGTCGGCACAACGCCCCCTCACAGATCGGGTTTAGGGTTTGTTGGGAGGGTGCGGCGGTACGGACGAACTTAGGTCATGAGTCCCGGTCGGCCCCCTACCTCTATTTATTGTGACGCTGGCGACAGGGGGTCTACCAGCCATAATGGGCTGGGCGCTCCCGATCAGAGCGCGATTAGGTCAAGAGCTCATTAAGACCGTTGGGCTAAAATGGGTGGAGATCAATTTCTAACATTCTCCCCGTTGATCTCACTTTATACTTTTATCTTTATTACTTTTTTAACTTCACTCATTCAATTACAGATTAATGCATAGAACTGTCTCATCGTCACGATCAATCGCCGATAGACTTAACAGCTACAATACATTTTTTCTGTTCTGAAATAGTTACTATATATTTTTGGGCCATTTTTTAGTTTAAAAATCACAGGCTTTTTCTTAAACCCATGCCGGCAACATGTTCAATAAATACTTTGGGTGGTAAGCCTTTAGTAAGCGGATCCGCTAGCATCTTTGCGATGCTTCTATGCTCAAAACTTATGATTTGATCCCGAACTTTATCTTTCACAATATAGTACTTTATGTCAATGTGTTTGGCAGCACCACTTGACTTATTGTTGTATGCATACGTTACTGCGGGTTCATTATCGCAGTACAACTTAAGTCGTCTATGGATGTCGTCAACCACTTTTAAACTGGATATGAACTTCTTAAGCCAGTTCACCTGCCCCGTAGCCTCATAACATGCAACAAACTTGGCATACATTGTGGACAATGTAGTGACGGTTTGCTTTGAGCTTTTCTAGAAAATAGCTCCTCCAGCGAGAGTAAACACATATCCAGATGTAGACTTTCTATCATCTCCCGCATAATCAGAATCTGTGTACCCCACTATATGGAGTGAATCTGATTTTCTGTATGTCATCATGAGGCCTTTTGTTCCTTGCAAATAGCGCAAGACTTTCTTTATCAATTTCCAATGCTCTATTTTAGGATTGCTCTGAAATCTGCCAAGTAACCCGGTAACAAATGCTAAGTCAGGGTGTGTATATATTTAAGCATACTGTAAGCTTTTGACAGCTGAAGCATATGGAACCGCTTTCATTTGATCGATCTCATATTGGTTCCTGGGGCATTAAAAATCCTCATATCTGTCGCCCTTGACTATAGGTGCAGGTGATAGACTACATTTATGCATACTATATTTCTTTAATACTTTCTCTATGTATGCCTTTTGTGACAATCCCAATACCCCTTTGTTTCTATCTCGGTGAATTTCGATTCCCAGAATGAATGAAGCTTCACCAAGATCTTTCATATCAAAGTTTGAGGACAAAACTTTCTTTGTCTCCAGTAGCAGATTGACATCACTACTAGCTAGTAAGATATCATCCACATACAGAATTAGGAAGATAAACTTCTCATCTTTAACTTTTGAATAAACACAGTTGTCCTCTATATTTTTTTTAAACCCAAATTTCTTTATGGTGTTATCAAACTTCAAGTACCATTGTCTTGAAGCTTGCTTTAACCTATAAATCAATTTTTTTAAACGGCATCCCAGTTTATCACTTCTTTCCATGACAAAACTTTTCGGTTGTGCCATGTAAATATTTTTCTCCAAATCTCCATTGAGGAATGCTGTCTTTACATCCATTTGATGTAACTCTAAATCATAATGAGCCACTAGTGCCAATATGATTCTGAAGGAATCTTTACATGAGATCGGAGAAAATGTCTCATTGTAATCAATTCCTTCTCTTTGAGTAAAGCCTTTTGCCACGAGTCGTGCTTTATATCTTTTTACATTCCTTTGGAAGTCGAGTTTTGTTTTGTAGACCCATTTACATCCTATTGTTTTGGCTCCTTTAAGAATTACTTTCAAGTCCTAGACTTTATTAGCCTTCATGGACTTCATTTCTTCTTCTATGACCTCAAGCCATTTTGAGGAGTTTTCACTTCTCAGGGCTTCTTCAAATGAGGTGGGATCATCCTCCATTTGAAATTCTTCTGTCTAATAAACTTCATAGTCATCAGAAATAGCTGATCTTCTTACTCTTTGAGACCTACTCGGGGCCTCTTCATTCTATACATTTTCTGTTTGAGATTGTTCTTGCTCCCCTCATCTATGGCAATAGGTTCTATTAGATTCTGAGAAACAGGTTTCTCATTCTCATTCATTATTGCCACAGGAGAAATAATAACACGTGCTTGCACCACAGTATCTCTCACTGTCGGTGCAGCGACAGCAAGTAGTATAAAGAATGGCTCTTGAATCATCGGAGTGGGCGCATACGCTCGCTGCTCTTCAAGGTCAATCGCTCGAGCTACCATGCTCCTCCTCATCATCTCATCCTCTAAAAAGACAACGTGTCTCGTTTCTACAAACTTTGTATGTCTGTCTGGACAGTAGAAACGAAAATCTTTTGACTTTTCTGGGTAACCAATAAAATGGCAGCTTACTGTTTTGGAATCAAGCTTCCCAATGTTTGGGTTAAATACTTTAGCCTCAGCTGGGCTCCCCCACACTCGTAAGTGGTTTAACGAGAGAACTCTACCTGTCCACAATTTGTATGGTGTTTTCGGCACCGATTTACTAGGTACTCTGTTGAGAATATGAATGGCGGTTTTTAACGTCTCCATCCACAAGCTCAATGGCAGTGTGGAATAGCTCATCATGCTTCGCACCATATCCATCAAGGTACGGTTACGTCTTTCAGCTACTCTATTTTGCTGAGGTTCGCCCAGTGTTGAATACTGGGCCACTATTCTATTTTCCTGTAGAAACCTTGCAAAAAGTCCAGGAACTTGTCTATACAGAGTATGTCGACCGTAGTACTCCCCCCACGATCAGATCGGACTATCTTTATCTTTAAATCGTGTTGATTTTCAACTTCAGCTTTAAATATCTTAAATTTATCTAAGGCTTCATTTCTTTCTTTGATTGGATAAATATATCCATATCAAGAGTAATCATCTAAGTCTGAGAACTCTAATGGAGGAAGATTATTATTCTTAACTAGTCTTTCAATTCTCCCCTTCGAAATATGGCCTAAACGACAGTGCCATAATTTCGATGACTCATCTAGAGTTCTTTTTTGTTTTCTATTTTCATTTATGGACGAGGATTCATTTATCTCGCACGCAACGTTATCATTATCGCATACGACATTCACATCATCACATAGTGATAGCAAATAAAGCTCATTTTGTAAGATAGCAAAACAAACACATTTTTTATTAAGCATTATTTCACACTTGCCATTCCCAAACTGACAATCATAACCATCATTATTCAAACATGAAACACTAATCAAATTCCTCTGTAGAGAGGGTACATAGAGAACATCTCTAAGTATAAGAATAAAGCCATCAGCTAGCTCTAATGAAAGATCGCCAACGGCTTCAACTTCAGCTTGGACTCTATTTGCAACTTTAATGTATCTTTCTTTTCTTTACGTAGTCCTCGTCGAACAGAATCTCTGCAATGAATTAGCAACATAAACAGTTGCTCCAGAGTCAATCCACCAAGTGGGTTTGGAATATTGCACATATAGAGATTCATTTATAAAGGTAATAATGTTCTCACCTTTTTTTGCCATGATCATCTTTAAATATGAGGGACAATCCTTCTTGTAGTGTTCCGTCTTCTTGCAGTGAAGACACTGATCCTTGTCTACTGCAAATTTGTTCTATTGAGGCTGATGGACAGGAGCTTTTTCCTTGTTCTTTGAGTAGCTGTTGAAGTTCTTTCTTTTGTTATCCTTCACATAGTTGATAGAACCACCATATGAAGCTTTAATTTTGTCCTCCTCTTGCACACACATTGCTATGCACTTTTCTAAGTCCCAAGACTCGGGTTGCATATTGTAGTTGACAACAAATGTGTCAAACTCTTTTGGTAAGAAAGCAAAAATCAGATGGATAAGAAGTGCATCCTTGAGACTCAGATCCATTGGTTTGAGCTTAAATGCCATGTTGCTCATTCTCAGTATGTGCTCTCTAATGCCACCGTTACCACCAGAGTACCTTTCTGTCACAAGTTGTTTAATAACTTGTGTGACATATGTCTTTGAAGAGCCAGTAAACAGACTCTTTATTCTTTCAAGGTACTCTGTGACGGTGTTACATTCTGCGATTGAACCCACAATTGCAGGCTCAATCGTGTTCTTTATCACAGCCTTACACTTCTTGTTGGTTGTGGTCCATTTTCTATGCTCAAGGTCATAGAACATCTTTAAAGGAGCATAATCTCTTTGTCTGGTCTGTCAAGCAACCTCAGCCTCATTTTTTTTCTCACTGGCTCCTCAGGCTCAGTGGGACATGCTGTGGTCAGGACCCAGTCCACCTCAGTCAAGATAAACGCTAGGTCTATCTTTTTCTTCCACTCTCCATAGTTGTCACCTTTGAGAGTGAGAATCTATTTGATACAACTCATTAAGTTGTATCCGCCTGTAAATAAATCAAATAAAGTGAGAACATAATAACAATAAAATTATATGTCCTATTTTCCACGTTGGTAAAAAATATAACACACAATTTTATATTATACATTAAATCTATGTCACCGTTGGGTAGAAATAGAAATAATGCATAAAATGTCAATTACAAGAATTATAATACTATTATTATCAACGTTGGTCAGAAAATAATAATATCATAATTATCTAAAATTTATTACTATTTTTTTTTCCAAAATTAAATTCTCCCGTTGGTTCGAATTTAATAATGAAAATAATTTCTTTAAGTACGCAGCGAAAAACAAAATTCTTTAATTTTCAGAAGCATTTATTTATTTTTTTCTGTCAAAATTATCTCGTTGGTTCAAATTTTAATATATTTAATTAGGTAAAAAATTACCTAATTAATCAATTAAAATGCCTCTGGAAAAAATAGAAAAACTTTTCTTTTGGGCCGAAATTAAAATTCGGCCTAGCCCATTAGCCTGTTGCAATTCGGACAAGCCAATCTGGGTTTGGGCCGAATTTTCACTCTCTCTCTTGGGCTAAATCTAGCCCATTTAGCCATAGCGCGATCTGGACCGTTGGATCTAGATCTGACGGACGCGCTCATTTTTCGGAGAGTATAAAAAAAGTGGGGTTCTCTCCCAACCCTAACCCTAATTCATTTCTTTCTCTTTCTCGGTTTTCTCACACGGGTCTGGCGACTGGCGGCGGCAGCCGCGCACCTGCGCG
>BCLG01001212.1:84978-100795 GCA_001602295.1 Zoysia matrella
GCGCCGCGCCGCCCTCTTGCTTCCCCGGCTTGGGCCCGAGGCCCTCTGGTCGGCTTGCCGCCTGGACGCCGGCGAGGTCCATGGCGACGTTGCGGACTGGCCCCACTGCTGCGGCCCCCGCGCCCTGGACAGGGGCCACAACCTCGACAGGCCGATTGGTAAAGCTTTTTACAGAATCCCCCCATACTTCTTTGGTATTAATATTCAACTTTAATACTTAGACATAGACCCTAGACTTCCACGCTATTTTTAATAGTCCTAGGTCCAGTACCTTTACAGAAAGCTCTCCAATTTCATGTTTATTTACAGTATAGTCCTATTCATTTTACATCAAGACTATTGTTCATTTATGTAATTATAGAAACACCATGCACCCATACACACACACCAGGTCTGGACACGGAACCAGCTTGTGTCCTGGGCACCGGTCACCACGCAACCCGAACGCACGCAAACTGCGGCCTGGCCACGACCACGTTTGCGTGACCACAAGCTGAGCCATGCTGGCGAAGCCCTGGTAGGACATCGTGCCGCACAGCACCCCGGCGCGCATGCGCTAGAAGAGGCGCGGCCCTGGTCTCTAACCAGTGGGCCGTGTGACCCTGCGAGCCAGCCACACACATGCACACGCTCACGCTCACACTAGGTTCTACACCCGGCCTTATGTTCTCAAACACGGACACGGCACGGCCCCGAGTCCACCTTGGATACAATCGCGAACACGTGTCTACGGTCACGGAACGGACACAACGCTGCTCACGTGTCCACAGACACGGACACGGTTGGCCGCGTTCCTGTGACCACAAACCAAACTGTGGACACAACCACGCTCACGTGTCCACGATTCACGTCACCGGTTAGCACGCTTAGAACACAAACAGGGTTGGACACGGTAGTTGGCACATGTCTCGAACATGGTAGCCGGCTCACCCGTTCACACGTGTCTTGGAGCCCGGACATGGTCACCTTCTTGTGACCCCGAATCGGGCACGGACACGGTCACGGCTATGTGACCACGAACTTGGGGCACGGATACGGACACGCATCCACAAAGTTTTTCCCAATTCTAGACATCTATTTGGCCAAAGGCCAAACCACGTGTACATGAGATTTTCCCCCGATTCTGAACACACATGTATCCAGAGGCCGTGGACATAGGCCAAGCCATGTGTGCACGCTATCTTTTTCATATTCTGGTCACAGACCTCTCAACCATGTTAGAAAATGGCTGAGGTCACTAGTCGAGCCACGTGACCTCAAAGCTGCTCCACCACTTTGCGCCCGCACGTGTCCAGCAGCCATGGACGTAGGGCGGACAGCGTGACCACAAGGTCTCATGCCTACACACACCCGACAGCCGTGGACGCTTGTCGGTTAGCGTGTCCACGGGGGTTTTTCCTGTCTTCTGTCGTGAGTACCTTGTTTGCCTCACCACAGCCACACCTCAACTCTGTTTTCAATGATTTTGACACCGTTTTCTCGAGCTCCACCACATTAAGTCATTCAAACCTTAGGCAGCATCTGATCCTGCTGGTTTGTTTTAATAGTAAGTTCTCCGCAGAGTTTAATTGCTTGTTCCTTTTATTTGTTTTATCGATGTTAGCGCAAGTCTTTAGTTATGATGCATTCCTAAGCGTAGATTCACAATAAGCTAGTTCACACCCCACCTTAGCATGACTTCATTATTTAGCACACATAGTATGCATACCCATGTTAGCACTAAGTAATCTAGTCTAAGGTTAGAATCATATGATTAGTAGTTAAATACAAATAGCTAAATATTAGAAAGTAAGTGATTACTTAGATAGCAGCCCATAAGCCTCCTGCCATGCATTCACTCATGCAATAGCACATGCACCATTTGCTAGTTTTAGTAGTTTAATTACGCAAATTAAACTAGGTAATTAATCATTAAGCACCTAGGATAACGCACCCACATATGTATAAATTAGATAATTAACAATAGCGTTATGCCCTTCATCGCACCGTAGTTGGCGTCATCTACTTACTGCAGTAGTTTAGTTGTAGTTGTAGAATCAAGTAATTAGCCACTAAGAAGCACGTGCAACACACCGGCATACACACACACGGGACATGGTAATGCATAGTTACCGGGCAACCCCATACGGCACACCTACACGTGCCATCGTGCACGTTCACATTTGAAACAATGACACTTTGATGCAAGCAAAGATCAACGATAAGTGCGAGTGCACGATATACACGGATACTCGTTCATGAGCCCGTGTCTCAGAAACACGCACAACACACTCACGATATAGCTTAATCACTAAGTATCAATTAGAATGAATCTAATTTGCCAACAAGTAGTAAATATTTCTAAATTAAGGTTTGCACAAAATGACACACGCTACCCACCACATCTTCGTTCGTGCTAGTGGGAATGCGCGTTAACCCTCCACCGAACCTCACCATAAGTCAATAGGGACTGCATCATGCCTGACTTGCCCTAGGTGTTCCTCGCAGTGTTTAATTGGCTTTTATTCAGAGTTCATTGGATTTTATCGCTTCTTCTCGAGCTTTGTTTCTTTTTTGGTAGTTTTATTAGGTGTTTCCTTTCGCGTAGATAACGTTGAGTGTTAGGAAAAGTCAAGCTTCAAGAGGAGCCAGAAGGATTGTGTGTGGAGAGAAGCACGAAGATTTGGACGCGAAGCTAGAGATTGAAGATTAGGTTCTTGAAAAAGAGCCTCCAACCTCAAGCTTCGAAGATTAGGAGTTTGCAGGCAAGCTCTAACCCCTTGATCATATTGAACCTATATTTTGTTAATGCTCCTATAGTGCCTATCTATTCTGCTATGCATAATATTTTGATTTAAAATATTGTGTTAGTTATAATCTTACTTGATTGATTATTTTACTGATATTAGTGTCATTTCTAGACATTAATATTAACTACCTTGATTACCTGTTTACGATACCCTCCTTGTTTCATAAGATACCGTCATTAAAATACTTTAACGAATGGAAAGTTACCATGTTATTAGAATGCTTAGGAACCCTCTTACGATGTTTTGCATCGCCACAACATACACCATTTATTTACAAAATACGTTAAAAGTGTTTGGTGGTGTGTGTAAATAAAATGGGGTGAGATTAGTGCAACTGGTGATAGGTGAAAATAGGTGATTCTAGTCGTGGGGTGGGCCTCACAAGAGGTGATGGTGATAGGTGTATAGTCTTCGGTGTGGTCCACTTGTTATGGACAAGTCTGCCACCTCTTCCATATAAAGACCGGTTCGTTAGTCGTGGCTTAGTAATTTCGTGCAACCACAAAACATGTATATATTAGGCAGGACTTATCTTCGCTATGTAAGTATTTTACATCGAGCCATTAGAAGGTCGGTATGATACAAGAGAACAGGAGAAGGGCGTGAGATAACTTGCTGTCTAACTCTCGATCATGTAATTGCCCCAGTCATAGGACTATAAGCCCACAGATATAGCCTTTGATTTAGTAATACCCGGCTTAGTAGGAGATCAGGAAAAGACGTGACTGTGGTAAATCTTCGTGATCCGGCTTCGAGAATGTACTGTCGCGTCATCGAGAGGGTGATACCTCGATGGATAGCCCATGTGTACATCTTGGATGGAATCTGTGAAAATCTATGTAGTCGTGGGGTAAGCGTTATGCAACTCTGTTGATCAGAAGGAATATAACCTGTGGGTACAGTGTATAACCTCTGTAGAGTGTAAAAATCCTTCTATAATGGCCGTTGTCACGATTTTGACATACTACTTGTTCGGATACTTACGATTAGTTTTTTATGATATCTTTAGCGTGTGAGTGGGTGTAGGTGCCTGTGTTTTGAAAAGTGTCTGGATGGGATAGTGGAGGTCTTTCTAATTAAAATTTGGAAACTGGCGGAAATAATTTATATTTCCCAGGTCTACCGTACTAAAATATAGATAACAAATATTTTTGCTTTCTTTTAAAAATCTTCTGTTGTGAACTCTGCATAAAAACTGGCTTGTCAAAAAAATTGAACCCCATATCCTCATCCTTGCTACAACCAAATATGCATCTATATATATACCTTTGTCTAGTATTATAGTTTATTGAGTACCTTATGTACTTATCCGTTTGTATTTGTGATTTTAGACAGAGTGTCACAGAGTGGTGTACTGTGCATTCAAAAACAGAGTGCCACAGAGTGGTATCAGAGCTAAGTTTGACCGTAGGACAAAAATCGTAGAATGTTCCCCTCGAAATGGGGTGCCACAAACGAAAGGGGCGATATGTGCTCTCTACTTATCGATCAATGGCAACCTCGGCTACCTACTTGTGATTCTGCCACTTGCAGGTCCGAATCAAAAGCTGGTGTGGCTATTGGATTTTTTTTATACTCTGGATTCATGTTTTCAAAACATTTTGTCAACTTATCATGGCCTTAAAACGAAAGTCCAATCTAAAGTTGACTTACATGCGGATCTCTATCTCTTTTCCAGATCTATATATTTCTATCTTTATCTCTTCTCTTCTCTTCTCTGTTCTTTAAAAATCACAGTTTTTTTCTACGTACACTAAAAAAATATCTCAATAAAGATGGGTCGAACACGAAAAATATAATCGAAATTGTCTTTTTTTACAAATCTAACAGATAAAATCTCTCTACGAACACATCTTACAAATCTAACGAATAAGCTTTTACGGATCTTTTAGATTTTGAACTCACAAAAGTCATTATTAGTTAACAAAATAAAACTAATAAATATAAGAGATTGAAAGAAAGTTGTCAGAAACAAAACAAATTTATTTAATATTAATATATTATTTTTTAAGTTAATATTTTTTTTATAGACCGTAGCATTAACACAGACATTAGAACTAGTTAATCACAAGTAATCTATGCTGTCCCTCAATCCTTCGTCTATCTTCATAACTTCATTTACTTATTGACAAAGAAAACATTTTCAGTCTCCATTGGTTCCAATGCAATTTGTATGTAGGATTCAATTCAATATACGCTCTTCATTCTAATACTGTTATCGCTGTTTAACTTCAATTTAAACAAATCTGCGACAATAATTTTGATTTGAACAAACATGTGACAATAGTTTTGAAACAGAGTGAGTATAAAACAAACCAGCTTATTTCTCATTTTACAAATGGCTCTAATAAGTAGCGAAAGTAGGCGGCGGCCGGGTGCCCGGAGGCCTGAGCTGTCGATTTTTCTGGGCCTGTCCACCAGTGGGCCTTGACTTCTTTTTTTTTCTACGAATGGGCCTTAGAAAAGAAAGAGAGAAAAAGAAAGAACAACGTGAGGAGACAAGAAAGTATAGCAACGAGGAGACGGCCGCGCCGACCAGGAGCAAACTCCGGCGATGTGGCGGAGGCGATTGGGCGCCCTGCTCCTCCGATCTCCGTCCTCCTCCTCTTTGCAGCCGCGGCAGCACCGCCTTATATCCGGCGAGGTAACCAGCGGACCGCATCCCCCTCTCTTTCCGTAAATTGCATTGCGTCGACCACCTCGTCGGATGTGTTTGCATCGTTGTGAAGATAAATACTGGCTGTTAAGAGCGCGGCGAACCCCACCTTGTAAGGTGGAGGGGGATGATTCGATTAGTATCTTCCAGTTTATCGGCTCCCATGGGCTTGGCAAGATTCGTGCCGATTTCTTCATTTCCTTCCCCCCCCCCCCCCCCCCCCCCCCCCCCCTGCCATTGTGCTGCCCGTTTTCTTGATACTGTTTTCTGGCATCTGGTTCTGCTGGCAGGGACCTCTCGCTCTCAACCATCTAGCTCGGCTCTTCACGTCAGAAGCTGTAAGTTCGTCCCCAATCCTATGCTTTTCTATCAGCAGCTGGCTGCTCTGCCAAGCGCATGTGCCTAACAGGTTCTGCTTGATGTCTTCGTTTTGTATGTAGGGAAGTGAGAATGGCAGTTTTCAGAAGCCGTTCATCGCTTTCGTCCTTGGTAAAGTTTACTCTTTTATTTTCTTAGTAGTATTCAACTTTTTGTGTCCCCCCCTTGTGGCCATATTCACTAGAGACACATATAAGGCTTTTCATGAATCCTAATCAATAATGTTGCTAGTTAGGTTGTTGTTGGTTCAGATCCTCTGGGTCCAATTATTAGTCACTTCCTATGTGCAGGTGGTCCTGGGAGTGGGAAAGGAACACAATGTACCAAGATTGCTTCAAATTTTGGATTTACCCATTTGAGCGCTGGTGATCTTCTACGCAACGAAATATCATCTGGTAGCGAGAAAGGGTAATATGTTCTCTTGTTGTGTCCTGTTAATCCTCTGATGCCCTGCATTAAGGACTTCTGTTTATTTGTTCATGTGTACGTATTGTTTCACTTCAGGGAGTCGATCCTAGAAATAATAAAGGAGGGGAGGATTGTACCATCAGAGATAACCGTTGATCTGATCAGAAAAGCAATGGAAATGAGCAATGCTAAAAGAGTTCTTATTGATGGCTTTCCAAGGTGTGAGGAAAACAGAATTGCCTTTGAAAGAATTGTAAGTCCTTGCTTGAGCACCGCATTACATTTTTAGTCCAAGGTTTCCTATCAACTAACTCGAGGGTCAACAATCTGAGAAGGTCCATGCTCATCACTTTCAGACTGAATATATCTGGCAAGACTGCAATATGATCTATTCTGCTATGTAGAACTGTTGACTGTTTTGATGTCATTGCATCAGCATTTAAACAGGCGTAACCGTGCAGTATGTTGTGTGATTTTTTTTAGAAAATGGAATATATTTCAATACTCCGGCCTCTGCATCAACCATGCACATTGCTGTTCATTAATGTATGTCATGTGTAATCAGCAGATGGTGAAAAATAAGTTGGATAACTTCTTGATGGTACTGGATGACAATTTGTAGTTTGTAGAAATTGCGTTACTACTAACTTGAATTATCGTGGCCTGTAATTTGAGTGCCATCAAGATGCAGGTTTTGTTTTAAGGTATATGATGGAGTATATTTTTTTAGATAAACTATCAAGATGTCCCTGTGATCAATTATTTGTAAGATTAGTGTGCCAAAGAAAATCAAGAGTACTTGTCAGAATAAACTTTCTGTTCTGACTTCTGATATAAATTACTTACAATAAATTTTCAGATGGGTTCAGAACCAGATGTCGTCATTTTCTTTGACTGTCCAGAGGCTGAGATGGTTAAACGCCTCTTAGGTCGTAACGAGGTAATTCTTGTGCATACTTTCATAATTCATGTTGTAACCTGAGCAGATGTCTCTTACCAAAAATTTACTCCTACTTGTACCTCCAAATATAGTGATAAATATGAGTTTTCCTAAGATTGCAATTTCTCTACTCATTGACAATCAACTTATCCAACGTCCGTCCCTGACTCTCTGGAATTCACCATGCAATTTTCTTCAAATGGTTCAAATGAATAAAAAGAAGACCAACTTCTTTACTTCTGCAATCTGAGGCACATAAATTGTGTGAAATCAAGGTTAGAAAATTTCCATTTAGTTGTTATGTCACCAGGAAACTATAAATTTAGTTACAGTTACCTGAGGCTAATGAAGTTTGTTAGAAAACCTGACGTTAGACATCTAACATTCAAAGTTCATCTTGAAGCTGCCAATACAAATGTGATTTTATTGAATTCTCTCAAAGTGTGCTGAACTTTTTTTGCCTCTTATTTTTCATTTTTGTTTCACATATATACACTGTAGGGACGGGTTGATGATAATATTGAAACAATCAAGAAACGTCTAAAAGTGTTTGAGAGCTTAAATATTCCTGTTGTTGACTACTACTCTTCAAAGGGAAAAGTGCACAAGGTAATAGTGTCACTCTTTTACAAGACAATAATGGGATTTCTTTTTATCTTTTGCAAATTGTCTTCTTCCTTTTGTTGCTAAGTGGACCAAGAAGCTTTCATAGGTGTAGGGTATTACATTTTTTCCTCCTGAATCCTTTAGTTTTATCTAATCTAAATGTGCACTTGAGAAGCATATTGTTGCAAACTAAAATGTTGCATTTTTTAAGCAGAACAAGAGAATTTATGGTGTTTTTCCGTGTTTAAACTGATATTACTGTAAGAGCCCTATTTTCTGTGGTTTGATCGAACAAAAGTGAGATCTACTTATTGATTTGATATAGCTGAACAACCTCATTATGATCCATCAGGGGTTACGGCCCCCCCATAATTGCTGGAAAAAAGAACATAATGTACTTTGCTTAAACTATAGCTGAACAGCCTGTGCTTTTGAGAACATTATAATCATTCAACTGGATACAGATAAATGCAACAGGCACTGCAGATGAAATCTTTGAAGCAGTCCGCAAGCTGTTTTCCTCCTTAAGGTAAATGCTGACTTTCACCATATGAAGTATTAACAAGAATGAAATTTCTGAGAAGAAATGATTAAGTTTTTTTTCTCTGAAAGAGAAATAGATAATACATTTGGTGGGTCAATGCTCAGCAAACCATTCTTGACCCTCCTGCAGGAGATCCATTATCTGATCTTTTGCAGAAATCACCAAATTGGTTTTATATATGCAGTCGGTTGTCTCATTTGATAGCCACTTGTCTTTGTGCAACATTTGTCACTTAAAATCTTGCCCAGGTAGCTAGGGTGGATCATCAGCTAAAGGAAAAAAAAAAAACTTTGCTGCTTGTTAGAGCTCAAGTGATGTGCTTATATTCCTCTGGTGTGTGGATGGTCCACAACAAACAAAGACGCACCATCACGAGCAATACAACCTCGTCCTGTTTTTTCCCTTTTGTTTTCGATGGCATCCACGGCATAAGGCGGCACCAATTCAATTTTATCCTCTGTTCGCTTGTTGAATGGACAAGTTTGTTGACCCACTTAACTGATAGCAGCAGCATCTGCTGGCCTTAGTATGTGAAAATGGTGATGTAATCATTTGGTAAATATTAGGAGCAACTCTTACATGATTTGTTATTACTGCAGTCCGAATAGAACTGTTTTTTGTAGCAACAAACTTTAGGTGTATCTTGTACCAGGGCACTGTTAACAGAAATCTGTCCTCTCTACAGGATATCATGAGGCTATCATCTTGGAATGAAGGGGGTGATGTATTTTTCCTAACAGCACGATACTGTTATGGTCGGGATCCACAAATTTCTCTCTTATGTTTTGCTCCTTTGCCTGTTTATTGAATTCAACACGGAATTGTACATATAACGCCTCACATATGATCACCTTATAATTTGGCACGCTGGATGTTCCATTCTTGTGCCCTTGCTCCTGTCCTTTTGGTGAACCGGCTTTCAGTACGCTGTAATCTTGAGCAGCTGGGCGCTGACACCCTAAGCGGTAAACTTTTTGCAATTGTTCATTGGTGTACCGATGGATTACTGAGATGGGGTACTGGATTCCGGGCTGGCCAGGGTGGTTTCAGATGCTATGGGAACGCTGCCGGCCGGTCAATGGCAGGGTGTGCATTATTTCTGTTTGTCAGTTGTCTCTTCCTTGGAGATGAATTTCATGTTTAACACGTGTATATTGTTCACTATTAAAAAAACAAAAGAGAACCATTTTTTCTCTCAGTAGTGTCTACCATTTGCTTCTCTACAATTCTACTCTTAACAAGACAATCAATCACATAAGCGCAGAGAGAAACCGATACTTGTGTGGCTTTAACATCCTACTTCTCTCTTTTTTTTATTGTTATATAGCCGTCGATTATAAACGTCATATTTGACTATGCACCTTATTCAAATATTAGTTCAAATACGTAGATTTACCGTATTTGAAATATCTGTAATGATAAATTAAATTATATAAAAACAATATGATGTTTATTATACTTTTTTGAATAAGATGAATATCAAATATTATGTTACAAGTCGAAGTAGACACCAAAAAGAGAGAGAGAGAGAGAGAGAGAGTAATTGTTTAAAATTAAAATCTATAAATCTTATATTCATTTAATTACATGCACAAAACTATTATAGGATAAAAATATTTTAAAATTAATATTTGCTTAGAGTTGCATCTCGTGCATGACTTACATATTTAATTCTTGCATTGTTTTTGTATTTACTTTGAAAATTTAAAAGCCATAGGAAATAACTTTAAAAGAATTAATGAAATAAATGAGAAAATAAAAAAGGAAACTACCTTTTCCTGGGCTGAAGCCCACCCCCACCATCTTTCAAAATACTCGTGGATAATCAAGCATATGAAGTACTTCCATTCAATATATTAGCATTGTTCACCGGTAGTATACATGTAGCCAGCTGACATTAAAACACTCCTGCGGTAAGAATCGATTGTCATATGCGCTAGAGCAATCCGGCGTAGTAATGGCGGTGACAGAGCAGCCGGAGGAACCAGAGTCGATTCCGTCGTCGGCGCCGTCGAGGCGCGGCCTCCTTCGGCTCGACTCTCCACTGGCGCAGGTGTCCCTGCTGGGCTTCATCTGCTTCTGCTGCCCGGGCATGTTCAACGCGCTGAACGGCCTGCAGGTCGACGCCACGACCGCCGACAACGCGAACACGGCCCTGTACGCGTGCTTCGCGGTGTTAAATGTTTGACGGGGTTAAATTTGACAGATTATAATTTTTTTAGTCTTATTAAAGATGAATTTATATTTATCAATGTAAAACCGAGGGAGAATTGGTTTAATCATATTATGTGATTTAATGGAGTTAAATTTAAATTGGTTGCAAAAAGAAGTCAAACACTATCAGATTAATGTGAACGATATGTGTGAAATTATAGAAGAAATAGAGGATATAGATAAATTAGGTCAAGGTTTACATCGTCGACCCTTTTGAAGAGATGAATCTTGGTGACAATGAAAATCCAAGGCTGATATTTGTAAACAAAAATCTGAAAATCGATTATAAAAAAGAGTTAATCGAGCTTTTGAAAGAATATGTAGATTGCTTCGTATGATCTTAAAATGAAGTGCCGAGATTGAGCCGTGAACTTGTAGAACATCGGCATTCTATCAACTCTGGTTTTAGACCTAGTTTTAGATCTTTTAAGTAGCCAATGAGAAGGTTCAATCTGGACATGTATGATTGAATTGAAGAAGAGATAAACTGATTACTTGACGTAAATTTTATAACATCTTGAAGGTATGCGGATGAATATCCAATATTGTATCCGTCGAAAAAAAAATATGGGTAAGATAAGAGTTTGCATTGATTTTAGAAATATGAATAGAACTACTCTCAAAGATGAGTAACCTATACCTATAGCTGACATGTTAATTAATGATGCTTTTGATCATAAAGTGATTAGTTTTTTTATGGTAACGTGAGATATAATCAGATTTTTTATGGCTGAAGATCATATGTCTAAAACTACATTTAAATGTCTCAGTTTTGTCGGTTTGTTTAAGTGGGTTGTCATGACTTTCGAGTTGAAAAACGCAGGTGCCACTGATCAAAGAGCTATGAATTTTATCTTTCATGATTTGCTTGGTGTCATCGTAGAGGTATACATAAATGATGATGTGGTTATTAAATCGGCTGCTCTAAATTCACATTTAGCCGATTTGTGTCTTGCTTTAGAGCGTATGCGTCGCTTTAGCTTGAAAATGAACCCGCTCAAGTGTGCTTTTGGTGTGTCGGCAAAGTTCTTAGATTTCATTATTCATGAGAATGGCATAGAAATAGATCCTAAGAAAATAGAAGCCATACAAAAAGTGCAAGTGCCCACATGCAACAGAGATGTGCAGAAATTCTTGGGCAAGGTGAACTATTTGAGAAGATTCATATCCAACTTGTCGGAGAAAATTAATGCCTTCACTCCTTTCTTTCGATTAAAAAATAAAACCAAATTTACTTGGAGGGCAAAACAGCAAGAAGCCTTTGACAAAATCAAAAAATATTTGTCATCACCTTTAGTTCTTCGGGCGTCTAGGAGGGGAGCTCCTTTTCGCCTATATGTGGCAGCCGAAGACAATGTGATTGGTGTTGTTATGACACAAAAAACCGAGGAAAGAGAGTATGTAATTTGTAAGTGAGTCGACGGTTGGTGGATGCAGAAACAAGGTGCGCTCCTATCGAAAAATTATGCTTTTCCTTGTATTATGCTTGCACCAAATTGAGACATTATTTGTTGGCTAGTACTTGTGTAGTTGCTTGTCAAACCGATGTTATTAAACATATATTGCATAGATCAATATCTAATGGTAGACTTAGTAAATGGGCATATGCTTCAATTGAATATGATTTGGCCTATGAATCCTTAAAATCTATGAAAGGCCAAATTGTTACAGATTTTATTGTTGAACATCGGTTTGATTTAAAGCATAATTTGGATGTCTGTTATGTTGCATTTATTCACTGGAAATTGTACTTTGATGGATCGGTTTGCAAAGAAGGTCAAGGCATTGGTGTGGTGTTAGTATCTCCTCATAATGAATACTTTGAATTTTCTAACCGATTGGAGTATGTTTGCACTAATAATCAAGCCGAATATGAAGCATTGTTATTCAGTTTAGAGATGTTGAAATCCATAGGAGTAAGGCATGTAGAGGCTTTCGGTGATTCATTGTTAATATTACAACAAGTTTCTGGAAATTTTCAATGCTTAGATGGATCACTAAATGCAATTTTGGATAAATGCCTAGATATTGTCAAAAATTTAGATGAATTTCATATACATCATGTTCCTAGGCATGAAAATAGTAGAGCTAATGATTTGGCACAACAAGCATCCGGTTACAATGTTAGCAAAGAGAGATTTTCAATCGCTAAGGAACCAATGCTTGAAATCCTAGAAATAGAGAATTCGGCTGTCAGTGAATCAAACTATAGTAAAGCTGAATCATCCGATTGGAGGTCTCCTATAGTGTCTTATTTTTGTGACCCAAACCAAAGGGCAGAACGAAAAGTTCGACACAAGACTTTCAAGTACACTTTGATTGATGGCCATTTGTATCGCCAAACGGGAGAAAGATTTGCTCTTAAAATGTTTAGATGGTGAAGAAGCCAAAGTAGCCATGGGGGAAGTTTATGAAGGTATTTGTCGTACGCATCAATCGGCTCCTAAGATGAAGTGGCTATTAAGGAGGGCTAGATTCTATTGGCCCACTATGATTGCCAATTGTTATCATTACTGCAAAGGGTGCGAAGAATGTCAAAAATTTGAAAATGCTCAATTAGTGCCCGCTGCCATGATGAACTCCATCATCAAACTTTGGCCATTTCGAGGATGGGGACTGGATTTTGTAGGGCAAATACATCCTCCGTCTTCGAAGGGACACCGCTTCGTGTTGGTAGCAACAGATTACTTCACCAAGTGGACCGAAATGGTTGCCCTTAAGAATATGACACATAAAGAGATAATTAAGTTCATTACTACCCGTACTATTAATTGATTCAGCATACCGCAAATTTTGACCACAGATCAAGGTACTTCATTTACATCGGGTCACGTTCGTGAGTTTGTCGAATCCTATGGGATTAAATTGCTTAATTCTTCTGCATATTACGCTCAGACCAATGGCCAGGTCGAGTCTAATAATAAGATATTGATTAAGCTCATTAAGAAAAAGATAGAGGATCGGCCCAAGAGTTGGCACGAAGTTTTATCAGAAGCTTTGTGAGCTCATCGGATATCTAGGCATGAGGCAACTAAGGTAACACCCTATGAGCTTATGTATAGACAAGAGGTTGTTTTGCCCGTTGAGGTAAATCTATTAGCTCTAAGTTTAGCTAAACAAAATGACTTATCCACCGATGAGTATGATGCCTTAATGTTAGACAATATTGATGAGGTGATCGATAAGCATTTAAATGCCTTAAAGGAGATCGAGGACAAGGCAAGAGTTGCTAGAGCCTACAATAAGAAGGTGAAAGTCAAAACTTTTCAGATGGGCGAATTGGTTTAGAAAATAATTCTGCTCGACGGTTCGAGGAGCGTCAAATTTGAGAAGTGGTCCCCTAGTTGGGAGGACCATATAAGATAACAAGAGTCATAGCCGGGAATGCATACATAGTAAAAGACTTGTAAGGAACATCACTGCCTAAAGCCTTTAATGACTGATATTTGAAGAAATATTATCCTAGCGTGTGGCAAAACACTTAAAAGAGAGATAGCCGATATAGTGAATATCGTTGCTAAAATGTTGTGTTATGGCCGATGAGTCAAAGAACCATCGCCCTTACGTGTTTTTGAGTGTTTAGAATGCTTTATGGTGCAGATACTTCGCCAAAAAACATGAAGCATATGTTGACACCCAAAGATCGACGCCACCGGAGTGTCCGACATAACGTCGGAGTCTCCGGCAAGCCCTGTCGAGTTTGGGCATTTTGCCCGCTGGACTGTCCGGTGTGATGACCGAAATGTCATACAAGCTCTCTCGGGTTCAGGTATGTTGCACACCAGACTGTTCGACACAATGCCAGAGTGTCCAGTAACCGAAGTGTCCGGCGGGCCCTCTCGGGTTCGGTCATTTGCGCACCGGATCATTCGGCAAGTTGCCAGACTATCCGGAAAGACCTCTCGCGTTCCTAGATTTTACACGACAGACTATCCGACAAGTTGCCAGAGTATCCAGCGAGCCCTCTCGGGTTCCGAAGTTTTACACGACGGACTATCCGGCACCATGCTAGAGTATCCGGTGACCAGAGTGTCTGGCAATGTGCCGGACCATCCGGTGAAGTCGGTTTCGGTTGTTTTTACCTTCCTAATTTATAGGATCTGAAACCTTTCGAGGAGAGACCACCCCATCTCTATAAAAGGAGGCCTCAGGCCAATTAAGGGATATCCCAATCGTCTCTATCAACTTGGCTTACATTTTTTACCTCTCCAAACCCTAATCTCTTTACTCGACCCTAATTCCGTTCTTCTTCCGTCTCGACGATGTGTGAAGGCGATTCGGCTGACCTGATCGAGTTCGGATCAACTTTAAGAAGATCCTCCTTCGACAGGGTCTCTCGAGGTGGGTTTTCTAGATGCTCGTGGTGATTGTTGTCAAGGCGACATCGACATTCCGCACACGAACGTGCGTGTGGTGCGTTAGACCCGGGATTCGCTTTCCGACGTCAACAACATGGGATTTAAGGAGTAAAAAAGTAGAGAGTATACCAAAAATGTGAAGAGTTAGGGCCCCTTCAGTGGAGGAATGAATAATAGAATCATATGAAAAAAAAACTCCAGGAATGTAGAAAATACAAGAATTGAGAAAGTAGCAAAACCATAGGAATCCAAAAAATTAAGGTGTTTGAAATGTAGGAATATAAACACAGGATAAAGATGTTAGTGCAAGTAAATGATATTTTTAGAAGCTATATTATCACTATTCATAGCACATAAATTGAATTAGTCGCTCAATCACAGCCGTTGCCATGCGATCTGAAGTCTCCGAGAAAACCTAACAGGTATACCACCTCCACTCCATTGCTTCCTGAGTGGAGCAGGTCATTCCGAGCAGTGGCGGGGAAGGAGGAAGAAGAAACTATGGGTGGCGGAGGCACCGTTCTGGTAGTCAAGGTTGTGGTGAGAGTCAGAGGACGAGGCGGCAGGGGCAGAGCCACCAGGAGACCATCCTGAGTCCTAGCCCCCCCCCCCCCTCCCATTGAAAATTCTCTTAAGCATACAATATAAATATATTATTTAGCTCTAATTCAGTTAGCTTGTGCAATATTTGACTTCTTGATTGTGACGTTGTGCTTGTAGACGTAAAAGAAAATCTTATTTTACTTGCTTTTTTATTATCAAAATGAATAAATTTGCTCTTAAATACATCCTAAATTATGGTTTATAGCAATAGCATCATAATTGGCCTCGTCTTTGCTTTTGTTGCATTTTAGCAGCTCCCCTCGACGGCCGGCGTGCAGTGACATGGGAGCCCGCAGGGGCGGGGGGGGGGGGGGGGGGGGG
>BCLG01001212.1:101354-112955 GCA_001602295.1 Zoysia matrella
GGTCCGAAAATCACAATTCATCTTCATTGAGAAAAAAAAAGCACAATCGGATCTTGAGTGGGCTATCCGTGAGGGATATTGTCAGCCCAGTAATTTCCTGCAGCTAAGGCCCACGGACCTTCTAACGAATGGGCGATAGCGGCAGGCCGGCGCGGAGTTGCGGTGGTCGTCGACGGGCAGCGGACCAGCCCAGTCGTGCCTCCAGCTACAGTTGGGTTTGATGGTGTCCCTGCGTTCTTTCCTTGAAGCCGCACTCACACTAGTGTTCGACTTGAATTCCTCTTCTGGCGCTCTTATGTAAACAACCTTGCTTCTTCCGTCTGAACTTCCTGGAAGAATTTTTTTTTTCTTCCTCCTGAAAGCAACTGTCCTCGAAGAATTATGAGGATCGAAATTAGCAGCCACATGGATTCTAAATGTCAGGACAAATGTCCCCTGATAACACCCGAGCGGAAAATTTTATGTATACACATGTGTACTGAATGTATTTGGCTATAGAAATAATTTAACCCTCTGTTTTCATCACTAACATTAGTTAGTATAAATTTTCACTATTGATAAATCAAATTATAACAAAATATATTATATTTATCATAATAAAAAAATTATTCAAATATGTAAATTATTATTGTAGTTGTGTTTTAAATACCATCAATGATAAATCAAATTATAACAAAATATATTATATTTATCATAATATTTTAAAACCGGAGGGAGTATATTCATCTCCTCTCTAAGATTTTTTTTATTATACACCTTTCGTTCAAAAATAAAAGTATTTTTAGCTTTAGTCAAAGTAAAAAATGTTTAACATTGACCACTAATAAAAGAAAATAGATAACATTTTAATTATATATAAATTATATTTTTAAATTTATAATAAAATAAACTTTCATAATACGTAACTCTTTATACAAAAAATTATTTAATGTTTTAAATATTATTAGATAAAGTTAAAAAAAATTGACTTTCACTAAACCTAAGACATATCTAAATGAAACTCTTATCATTCATGATGCTGTTCTATAATAGTAGTATTGACGTGCATTTTAAGTATTATTCTTTTCCATGTTTTAGTGGCTGCAATGCCAATGACGAGACTAGCCCAGCGATTAAATTTCCATCTGAATTCGAGTTGTTTCCATTCGGTTTCCTCCGACGCAAGCATAAAGCGGAGCCCGTCCTTCCGCGTCTCCGTCGCTGTAGGAACGGGGCGTGCTCACTGCTCGGTCGCGGCGGCAACACACTTACGAAGGTCACTCCAGCGCGCACGCGCTCACCCCCTAGCTGACAACCAAGGACGACGAAGGTCACTCCAGCGCGCACGCGCCGAGCCATTCGTCACCGCCATTGTGGTGCCTCTTTGGGCAAGTTTATCCATTTCCTCTCCTTCCGCAAGCCAGGCACACCGCGGCCTTCTCTCTCTCTCTCTCTCTCTCTCTCTCTCTCTCTCTCTCTCTCTCTGATAAATGTCCTCCCAGGAAAATATCCGTAGCCTTTCCCGCTATATAAATCCGTCCCCAAGGTCAGTTGCTCCTTCCTCCCGCCATTTCACCTCCCCAACGCAAGAAACCGGCCAAGAATCGAATGTAATTTCGGAGAAATCGGAAGTCTTCCCCAATTTCGCCCGCCGTCGCCATTGCCAGAATTGAAGCTTTTCAGGTGAGCTTCAATCTGATTCATCAACCTTAGATCATCTCCGAGTGTTGCTATCCTGCTCTGTATGCATTTTGTTCCAAGATTTTCGGAGAATCGTGGTCGTCGCCGCTGCGCCTTTTCTTCCGCCGCCGCCCGCTCGTCGCCAGTTCGTCTCCAGCCAGCACAACCCGACTAACCCGTTGGTGAGCATCAGTGTGCTCCGTAGCTTATGCATTAGAGCACGATTTCGATTTTTTTTTTCAAGATCGTGGATTTGTTTTGCACTAAAGGCAACCACAATGCTTATTGCAAAGTGATACCATAAGGCAGTACTTTATTGTTGCCCCCATGGATGGCCAACGGGCCGTGTCGGCTGTCCCGGCCTGGACTTGGCCAGGGTTGTGCCTTTTTCGAGATAGCTCGACACGGTCCATTAAATAATTGAGTCGTGCTGTGCCCCACGCGGGCTGCTATCTGAGGCTCAAGCATGGATTGGCTATTTTTAAACGGGCCATGCCGTGCTGTGCCGGCCCAAGTTCGGAAGAAAAATAAACTTTTTGTCCTGAAAAAATACGGAAAGTTAATTATATAATACTTAAAATACTAAATTTTAAATATAAATTAGTCAAATTACATGTATTTAACATTAAATTTCAAATAAAAATACCACGGACCTTTCGGGCCATACCATGCTGAATCGGGCAAGCCACGTGGGCGGGGCGTCATGCCTAGTCGGGCCGCACTAAATGGGCAGTGCTCGTGTCAGGCGAACAAGCCCGCACCTAGGCCCAAGCACAGCTCGTCGTGCTTCAGTGGGTTGGAGTGGTTGACCCACTTTCTTGCTTCAGTGAGTGCATGTGGCAAGATGGGTGAAGGAGGGGGCAGCCTCCTGTATTGCCTTGTCTTGTCATGTCTCGAGGCTCACACATTATTGGGATCTTATGTGACCCTCACACTATGTGGCCTTGAGGTACCTAGTGCCATGACACTGACAATACCATGGTTAAAGAATTCAATATAAGCATTGGGCATATAGAAACATAGATGCATACATGCTATTTAAGAATCATGAAACATTTACAAATAATTTAGGTCCATAAAAGTGCTTTTACCTTCCATGCAAATAGACAAATTGTACATGCACGCAAAGATAGATTTATACACCATATAATGATATGATCTAGTTTATTAAATCAAATAGTAGACATCTCTAGGTTAGTAAATGTAATATATGTTAGTTTAAATAAGGCTTGACATGATCTAGTGTAGGTTCATCTACAAACTTTAATAATGTGCTTAATCATCTAGTTTATATACTCTATTTTCCGTAATCAACCTCATGAGTCTTTAGTAGAAATAATCTAGAACTTATATTATAGATAACACAATCACTATAATTAAACTCCGTAAATTTCCTCCTACTTATCTTTTACATTTACTAAAATAAGATTTTTTGTCTTTGGATGAGTAATATGTCTAGGTGAATATGGTCAATGTAAAAGTAAAGGTTTAAATCCTTTAAACACATTTTTGTCACGAAGTTTGATTTATGTAGCTCATGCCTCATGCATTGTTTGAAATATATGCATGTCTCATTCTTGTTTCGTTTATTCAAAATGTTCTATGTTTATTGCAGTTGATTTCTTCATATCGCTTTATTCGTCTTCTTTGGTGTTTCCTCGATGTTGGATTTGACAACATGACTGAATTGTCGAAGGACTTCAGCACATGGTGGTCGACACGTGAAGACTACCTTCTGATCAACTAATTTAAAGGTATGAGGCAAGCACACCCCCAATCATTTTGATCTTATATATGATTGCAAATAAAGTTAAGTGCCTAAAATGTAGGATTGATAGGTTAATCCATAGGATCATGGTGGCCATCATGGGAGCATGCTTAGTTGTAGTCTATAGCTAAATATAAATGTTAATGCACTTCTAGTAATTATTACTCTAGCTAATATTGTTGCAAGAGTCTTAATTGATGTAGTTTTAGAGTTATGGATCGATGGTGACTAGGGCTGAAAACGGTATGGAAATTTCCCGTTCCGACCGCGTTTCGTTTACCGTTTTTCTCGTACCATTTTGGATAGGCGGAGAAATATGAAAACGGACAAAAACAGTAAAACAAAAAATGAAAACGGTAACGAAAATGGTATGGCCTTTTTTCCGACTATTTCAGCGGAATTCCGTTTTACTGGGTTTTTTTTTCCGTTTTTTACCGTTTTTCTCAAATATGGAAATCAGTCCAGATTCATCGGTGAATCGGACGGCAGCTATCAGCCTAGGTCCACTGGAAGGAAAGGAACATAGGACATGCGTTTCGCCACCAGCCAGAGCAGAGATTGCACTGAAACCTCAAAACAATGTTTAACATTTTTTAAATTCTGATATTTCTTAACTAGTAAATCAAATTAATATTTCATTTGCAGATTTATATTCCTTGCAGTTAAATCTACAAAATGAGATTTTATTTGAACATGTTTTATAAAAATAAAAAATAAAAGTTACAAACTAAATAACCTCTTCTATGAACCTATCTTTCGATGACATCTATGTTATTACATTTCCGACTTGATTCCGGTTACCGACCATTTCCGATGCATTACCGTCCAAATTGTTTCGTTTTCGGAACTCCGTATTTTTTCCAACCGTTTTCGTTTTCGGCTTTTTCGTTTTCGTTTTCGTTTTTGTCCGGTGTTTGAAATGTAAAAATGAAAATGGTAGATTAGTTTTCCGACCATTTTCAGCCCTAATGGTGACGGTTTATAGTTTATTATGATGACCTTGATGGTTAGATGGAGATAGGCGAAATGTTGATTTAGGGTACGTGTCGTGTCACATAAGGATCATTACGTTGAATCTTGATTTAAGGAAACTTCATGCAACCATGGATGCTGGTTTAGGACGGTTATGGCCAAGTAGTTAATTTAAATCTTTGCTGCCTACTAGTAGTAGTTTGCATGTATGGATAATTCATGTGGTGAATGTATCCACAGGGACCTCCATCACTACAGTGTTGAGCCCAGGTTTTACTGATAAAATTAATTGCATCCCCGGGACTATCGATCCATTGTAAGCAGGGCTAGCCTATGGGGTGTTAGATCTGGGTAAACAGAGAACCAATGCATTTCAAGGAAGGCATGACTAGCGGACATCTAGTGAAACAACTATATGTGATATCCATGTGCACACTTCTTGGGTGCATGGTGCTAGCTACACCACAAATGGTCACTCAAAGTTTATGGGTTCAACGCACAAAGCTCTATCATGCCTATTCAATGCAGCAACGATGACCTAAGGATTATATCTGAAGTGTTGCCGTGTGAAGTTAAACACACTCCATGTACTTATCTGGGTCTGCCGCTTTCGGTGCACAAGTTGACCAAGTTGGAGCTGCTCTCTCTAGTTGAAAAAGTGGCTGACCACCTACCAAGATGGAAAGCCTCACTCATGAACCGAGCTGGACTCCTCATCACAGTCTAGGCGGTTCTAACACCCATTCCAATTTACCTCTTGATGGTGCTGGATCTCCCTAAATGGGCGATCAAGGCTATAAACAAGTGGCGAAGTAATTTCCTCTGGAAAGGTTAAGGGACTGCAAATGGGGGCTGCTGCTTGGTCTCCTGGGACCGGGTTCAGCGCCCTCTGCAGTATGGCGGACTTGGCATCCATGATGGATCTCCCTAAATGGGCGATCAAGGCTATAAGCAAGTGGCGAAGTAGTTTCCTCTGGAAAGGTAAAGGGACTGCAAATGAGGGCTGCTGGTTGGTCTCCTGGGACCGGGTTCAGCGCCCTCTGCAGTATGGCGGACTTGGCATCCACGATCTAAAGGTGCGAGGCTGGGCACTACACATTAGATGGCTATGGGCTAAAAAAATTGGATCTTCTCATCCCTGGGAGGGCTTGCCGATCCCTTTACCCTGAAATGCACGAGCCATGTTCAATGTTGCAGTATCGACCACCGTAGGAGATGGTCTTTCAACTTTTTTTCTAGACCGATAGAAGGCTACATGGCCAGACAATCTCAGATATTGCTCCACACCTATTTGCCATTATACAAAACACAACAACACAACAACAACAACAAAGCCTTTTGTCCTAAGCAAGTTGGGGTAGGCTAAAAAGGAGCAACAGCCGGCAAAACAAAGTCAAAAATTAGAAGACAGTGGCACAAGCATTACTCAACAAGACATGGGTGGCAGATATCAAGAGAGCAATCACAGTGCAAAGTCATAATTGAGTATCTCCATATTTGGGACTTGATGGAAAATATCCACTTGCAACAAGACACACCAGATCAGCACTTCTGGCGTTTCTCTAAATCTGGGGTCTATAAGTCGGCTACAATGCCTTCTTCATGTGGACAATCAGATTTGCACTTTGGAAAAGGATTTCGAAGTCCTGGGCTCCGCCACGCAGCAAGTTCTTCATTTGGCTCGCTGTCAACAATCGCTGCTGGACAGTAGATCGTCTTTTTAAGCGGAATCTGCCACACCCCATAGTGTATCCATTATGTGACCAAACAAGGGAAACTATTCAGCATATACTTGTATCATGTGTGTTCTCCCAGCAGATATGGACACTGATCCTGCTGAAACTGAATATCATCTACATTGCTCCGCAATCTTCAGTGGGTCAGTTTTCAAGCTGGTGAAGCAAAGCGAGGTACCTATTGCCAAAGGAAATCAGAAGAGGTTTTAATTCCCTGGTCATTTTGATGGCCTGGAAAATTTGGAAACACCAGAATGACTATGTGCTCAATTATGCACAACTGAACATACCTTACCTGCTGTGGAATATTAGCAATGAGTGTGCTATTTGGTGTGTTGCAGGAGCCTCACAGCTTCAAGGGCTGCTCAATTGGTCAATTACTGTAACCTGAATTCTAGAGTTCAGCATTGGGTTAGTTATTAGATAGGGTGGGTGTTGAGTGTTCTAAGGTGATCTTGTCTCTGTTGGGCAGTTGTCTCTCCAGGGTGTGCTGATGTTTGTTGGGAGAGACACCCTCCCCCCTGCTGTACTTTGTTGTTATTTCTCCTTAATGAAATGACACGCAATTCTCTTGCATGTTCGAGAGAAAAAAAGTTCTATTCGAATAGCCGTGCTTGTGGCATCAAGCTCCTTAATGATGGATCTTTTGTTTAGAGTAGGAAAATATATAAACCACATCTGTCTTGCATTTTCATTGTGCGTGAAATAGATGTAGATTTGCATTCATGGCTTGATGTTCATGAATGATTAGGAATTCTTGACATGGAGGTCAAGTGCGATTACTACATGTGCTCACACCATGTTATTTCATCTAAATACTTAAATCTAATAATTACCTCATTATTCAAGTTTAGAATGTCCAGTGATCATTTATGCAAAGTTAACCATATTATCCTATGTTTTTGTGGGGCTCATCTGCTTGGCATCCTTTTCTCATAAAATCCCTCAGATCCTGGTTGATCTATCCATGCAAGCAATAGTAGTGCAAAGGAATCTAATCAGCTATTTGCAAGCTTGATTTGCTTGTCTAATTTTATTCTTTTTCTTGAGCAGGATAGTGTTTTCTGTATTGAGGACTCACAACGTCACCATGTCTGAGATGTTTGGATCTGCAATAGTTGGGGAAGCAGTCAGCAGAATCTTTTCTTGCGTAATAAGCAAACATGAGGATAATCTAAGGAGCAACAAAGAGAGGTTGGAGATGGCCCACATTAAAATAGAGGTAGCAATTGCTATTTCCAGCAAGTGGCAGATCACCGATGTGCCGTTGCTACATTGGTGAAGGAAGTTGAAGCGTGCATCTCAAGAGTGCAAACATGCAATGCGTGAATGCAAGCGATGCTCTCAAGAAGACAAAAGGCTCCAAAAGCAGATCGAGCAGTCTTAATTTCCTAGACGCGTTGCTCATGCAACCAAATCATTCATGTCCTTAATTGTCAGCCAGAAAAATGATGAATGGTCAAGCAAGGCTACTGTTCGAAGATTTGAGAGGCTTGCTGATGGAGCTAATGACTTTCTGAGAGGTGTGCAGCTTGGTGGGACACCAAAACAATACATGTTCTTTGACCCTCTCATCACACATCTTTTTGCGGGCAAATTTGTACAGTATGAAATGTGGCATCATAACCAATGCCGTTACTTTCGCATACGACCTATGAGTTTTGAAGGGCGTGGGCTTGAGGCCATGCTAGGATTTGTCTATGAAGATCATGAGATACCAGAGCATAGTTTTCACTTAGGATCTATTTTGCGTCTTTCTGAAAGCACAGACATTACTGGGATTATGAACAAGTGTCTAAAGTTGGTCACACCCCATTTCAAGTCTACCGCTGATGTTATTATCAAGAAGCTCAGACAGCTCCCAACTCTAGATTTCTGCTGGTTGCCATGTAATGCATTTGGTAACAATGAGCACTGGAACCATATTCACAACATACTGACTCGATGTTTCCGCCCTAATCCACTGTGCTGCCAAGGATATGGTCTGCCCAGCATGCCACCAGTTTGCACCAGCAGGAGCACAAATGCATCAAGGCTATCAGGCATATTTCCAGAACCTGTCTGTCATATATTTTTGCAACGCCACTTCCCATTGCTTGAGTACAACATCTTACAAGGACCGATCACTAGGCACAGATTGAAGCTGGGAATTCTCTTCGCACCGCATGATGACTTCAATTCTGCTGCTGGAGTTGAGAGTTATGCCACAGAATCAATTGATGGAGAGAAGCAACAATACTCACATTTTGATGCTCATCTGCACCAACTTGATGAGATGCTGCTACCCAAAGCAATCGATTACCTTTCAAGAAATGCCAGGGCAAGGACTTATCGGATATCTTGGAATTCTAGACATGGTAGTCCACACCTTTGTGTTGAGAAGATCAACACACAGACAATAGTAGAATGCAGAACCACGTCATAAGGTGAAAAAAAAGAGTAAGATGTTTGAAGTGCAGGACCCGCTAAACAAAGGACAATGGAAGCAGGCAGCCACGGATTACCTAGAGGTATGGGGCCTGTACAGTAGATCATTGGACTGCTAATAATAGACCTCTCGATAATTAGAGGGACGAAATTAATAGAGTATATTTCCTCAAGGCTCAGGTTTTATGGTCGTGTATCAATAGTGTCACTTTACCGTATTGTATGATGGAATTATGGTTTTACATGTTAGTTCTTGTCAAGTTTATCTTTAGCCTACCTCAACTTCTTTGCAAGTAGAAGGCTTTGTTGTGAAGGAAAGAATAAATCCCTTGAACATTTTGAAAGCAATACACAGTAATGAACTATATATGATTAGCAATAAAGAAGATTTTGAAGAGCTGTATGGAGCCGCAGAAGGTTTTTTTAAAGCAGAGTACTAACGGATTCTTTTATGAAGAATCTGGTTGAGGTGGTACTGGTGCTGTAATTCGTCATGAAAGTGGTGGTTTTGCAGCGGCAGCTTGTTGGCCGGTTGTCCATGCAATTGGCTCAGATGCTACATGGCGGAGAGAGAGAACGGGCAGCTCTCTCACATCCATTTCGCTCTGGCCCACTCTACCATCTCCTTTCCTGGACCACACTCCATTGCATTTTTCCTCCGTGTGTGATCATATAAACAACTGTTTGGTCCCATAGACTAATTGTTAACTAACTAAAATTAAGTAAGTCCATCCAAACAGATAAACTAACAAATGGGCTAATTGGTAGTAATCCACATACTGACAACAATTATTTTATTATTCAATAAGTGATAAATTTGTAGTACTACAGTACGTTTGCCCTTCTACTTCATATGGGTAATGGAGGCTTGTGTCAATTTTGGCTGACTATTGGCGTGTTTGGTAGTCTGGATGCAGTTTGATGTTTGGTTCACGAGCTATCCGACTTTGAAGAATATTCAATAGATATGATGAACTCATCCACATTGTTGAAACATGCGCATTAGTAATATAATTAATAATAATTAACATATTTTATTGTTAATTAGTATTTATTGCTTTAATTATTATATTATATGCACTCCGTCCTAAATACTTGTCATCCTAGCCAAGTTATAATGTGTCTAGATTCATTACATTTTCATATATCTAGACATAGCGTATGTCCACATGCATAAAGTATATAATGAATCTAAATAGAATGACAAGTAAATTAGGACAAAGGGACATAGTGTATTTATTGATATTAACAATTATTATTATTACTATTTATTTCTATAATAATAGTATTAATATTGATAGAGATTAGTAAAGTACAAAAATATATAATTATTTTATTAGTAATAAATAGTTAATTATCCTTATCTGCACATATATCCATAAAAAAAAATATACAGATGATACCATCCAACTTTATCCTCCAACCAACACCCTTGGAGCACCCACTGTGGATGGATGCTTGAGGGAATCTTTCTTGCCCTCTTTTCATTTCAACTTCCATCTGTTAGATTTCGTTCCTTTTTTAGACTTTCTGTCAGTTTAAGCACCTAGCTTGCTAAGTAAAGGTTAAATGGCAATTTTATCCCTCATGTAAATGAACCAATATAATTTTCATTTGCAATTGTGTTAATATGAGTGTAAACTATTTTTAAAATATTCTATTTATATAGAAATTACAAAAAGAAATTCTATTTAAATATAGTTTAATCAGATTAATACAATTACAAATGGAAATTATGCTGGTAGATTTACATAAGGGGTAAAATAGTTATTTCACCCATCATTTAACAACTTTACAGGCTTAAACTCACGGAAGGGCTAAGAAAGAAACTAAATGTGAATTTCTGTCCAGTTCAAATAAAAATAAAGCTAAAAAAGAAACGATGATTATTTTAGGGAAAAATAATTCTCTCGTCAAAAAATAAGAATCGGTGACTCGCGTGAGATGGATGGTTGATACATCCATCACCCACTGCAGGTCCACAAACAGCAGCAGGCCACATCCTGCCATTCGCCATCCAGCAGCAAGGCCGGCCGGCGAAATTATTGCTGCGGCGTGCCAGCTATACCATACCCCACTTGCTGGAATTATTGCTGTGGCATCTCACTAGAGGTTCATAAAACCACGCCGATAAACTGCTCGGTTTCGATAAAAATCTGTCAAATCGCTTTGGGCTCAGTTTAAGTTGATCGATTTTCGGTATAATAAATTTAAAAATTTAAAAATACGAAAATCAGTAAAACAGAACGGTTTACTGTAAAACTCGATGAAAAACTAATCACACCAATTTAATTTTAAATTTAAAAATAGTAAATCATAAAAATGGATGGATAAATCGTAGAAATCAACCGATTTTTTTTTCAAAAATTTGATTTTCAATTTGTCTAATTTTATAATTTACTGTATGGGTTTTTACCAAAACCGTGTGCAGCCGCGGTTTCCGCGGCGAACCTGCTCACCTACGGATCGACCTTCATGACGAGGGCTCATCCATTCCGACCAAACAAGCCCCTGACAAGCTGGAGTAGCTTTCTACGACCATTCACGAAATCAACGAAGAAACACGTGGTCTCTATTTAACGAGATTTTTCAATTCTTCCGTTGATCTTTTCATCTTTGCCACTCAATTATGAACCTTTTATTTGGAGCCATTAATTATATTTTTCCTTTAAATGTTTTTAATAAAATACTATATTTTAGAGTCATATTGTCATATTACATTAGGTTCTAAAATTTTTGTCACATTACACTAGATTTTAGTCTACGAATCTTTGCTTTACACCACCTTTTAGCATTTATAGTATTTTTGGTACAAAGCTTCCAAAAATTAATGAACAACTGAAAATTACTGAGCCAATTTTACAACTTACTGAACTTATTAAAAATTAATGAATGTCTACAAATTACTGAATCAATTCAACAAGTTATTAAATTTTCTATAATTATTGGAAGACTTGAAATTGAATCAGTTCTACAAATTACAAAACTTATTAAAATTACTGAATGAATAAAAATTAATGAACCAGTTATACAAGTTAC
>BCLG01001212.1:112965-124078 GCA_001602295.1 Zoysia matrella
ACTATTTTTGTACTAGCTTACTGAATGACTAGGTATTGTTGACCCAATGACACTAGCCATGTTAAATGCTAAAAAGTGGTGCAAAGTGAAAACTTTGAGGCTAAAACATGCATTCTGCCGCAAGTACTAGATTAGAATCTAGTGTATTGTGATCATATGACTTAAAAATGTAGTTTTTTGTGCAATTCACTCAAACATATTTTTGGTACTTTTAACAGTTTTACTGTTTGATGTTGTGCTAAAGATAAACAAAATACGAGTTGCAGTGATGCTGACATCAAATATAATGTATCATTATACAATATAAAATAGTAAAAAAGTTAAAATTTCAAATAAATGATATCTTTTGAAGGGAACAAAATATTTAATCTCTACTCTTTAAAAACACAATTTTTCTTTTTTCTGTACACCTGACAAAATAATACCCTCAACAGAAATAGGTTAGACTACGCACGTAAAGTTATTTTTTTTAAAAAAATTTGACGGATAAAATCTCTTTATAGACGTCTTTTATAAATGTAACGGACGAGCTCATTCGGATATCTTAGATCTTGAGCCGACAAAGAACATTGTTAGTTAACAAAATACAACTATCTAAAATAAATATATAAGATAAAAAAAATTATTGAAAAATAAAACAAATTTATTTTGGGTCATTTGGCGAATCGCCGCCGCTGCTATTCATCCGCTAATTTATTATAAAGAATAAGAAACTTCAAATTTTAATATTAATATATTATTTTTTTTAAGTTAATATTTTTTTTTAAGACCGTAACATTAAGCACGGTTATTGAAACTAGCGGTATTAAATAAAAGAATGATATGGTAAAGATTGAAATGTTAAAGTATTTGTTGTTAAAATTTTTTAAAAAAATCTCCGATTTAACTGTACCTGAGGCTCGCTGGCCGTCCACGTTCTCGGCGGCAGTGGGCAATTACAAATCCAACTGCCCTTCCAACCTTCTCCGCAGCAGCGGTCCCGTCCCACACACCCAAAGTCCTGTGCTACGGAAGAGATGAGCTCGGCGACGGCGGCGCCCGGGGAGGGGAAGGTGGTGTGCGTTACCGGCGCGTCGGGCTACATCGCGTCCTGGATCACCAAGCTGCTCCTCGACCGCGGCTACACCGTCCGCGCCACCGTACGGGACACCGGTCAGTACCTCTCGCATGCTCTCGCCTCCTCCTCTCCGTTCCGCGAATAGACCTGTTATCGGGATCCAGTCTCAGTGGATTTGTTGGGCGGGGACGATGGTGTGACGATGGGTTGCAGTCGATCCGCGACCCATTCTTTGTGCCCAGATTAGGCATTTTTGGCTTTTAGGAGTTCCATTTCTTCAGAAAATAGGCACTCTGAATTCTGAACAAATGGGCATGTCCACATCCTCATGTCGTTTTATTATTATCTTACTAAAATGGAACAAAAACATTAGGTTCACTGTCTCCAATTATGCCGAAACAGTAATACAAATAGCACCCAGAAGTTTGAACGACTGGAAGTATTAATGTTCATCCTTTCGAAACGGGAGGATTTTCTTATTATGTTCCTTTCTAGCAGGGGTTGCTGTAATTATCAGGAGTTCACTTCACTATCGAATTCCACTGTTTCTCAAGTTCCTATGCATTTTTGTTCTTAGACTCCAACGAGGCCCCTAAATCTTTGAAATATGACCCCAGCATCTCACCAGACTTCTCTTAACATTTCAGCTGACCCCAAAAAGACACAGCACCTCCGTGATCTGGATGGAGCAAAGGATAGGCTTCACTTGTTTAAAGCCAGCTTGCTAGATGAGGGATCTTTTGATGATGCTGTTAATGGTTGTGATTGTGTCTTCCATACTGCTTCGCCCTTCTATCACAATGTCAAGGATCCCAAGGTTCGTGTTTTTACTACTCAATGCAAACATAGATGCATTTATTTGCATTTTTATTACTTCTTTCTTCAAAAAAAGTAATTTATTTAGTAAAACCCAAAAACATCAAGTAGAGCAATACTGAATTTCAGACCATGATTTACATCTTTTTGGGCCGAATACTTGTTTAAGAAGTACTTTACTCAACTGCTTATCCTGTGACTTCACCCTATTGGAGTTGGGCGCAACATGTTGGGCTTCCTTCTAGAAATTGCAAACTTACTAGTTTTCTATAGAGTTCTATGTTGAATTGTTTTATCTATATGTCCTTCAGGCAGAGTTAATTGACCCAGCTGTCAAGGGAACGCTTAATGTTCTTAGTTCATGCAAGAAAGCTTCTATTAAAAGGGTTGTGGTAACATCATCCATGGCTGCTGTTGCCTACAATGGGAAACCAAGAACACCTGATGTCATAGTCGATGAAACATGGTTTTCTGATCCAGAAATTTGTGCAAAGCTTCAGGTAATAAATCTTGAAATAAATTGATGTACTGCCTCCATTTTTAAATTATTATCGTGTACCTTTTTTCTAGTCTGGATGTTTGGCATATATGGACATACTGTGTGAGTGTCAACCAACACAGCACATTTTGCTTATTGTGGCTGTATGCCTCAATGTGTGCCACCCTTGCTTCAATTATCTTCATTTGTTTCTGAGAATTTGTGTACCTGTGGATTAGTTTTCACTCAAAACAGTTTCATGAAAATGGTACTTTGTTGTTTCTTCTTATTGATTTAACCATGAGGTATTTGTGCCGAGGGCTTGGTTCTTTGCAATACACCTTCACCAGGAATTGCGAGCGTTGTTTGCATGATGAAATGGTGATATCATCATTGTCTAAATGTTCACTCTTCTGCAGCAATGGTATGTTGTGTCGAAGACGCTTGCAGAAGAGGCTGCTTGGAAGTTTGCAAGGGACAATGGATTTGAAATTGTTACAATAAACCCAGCAATGGTTATTGGTCCCTTGCTGCAGCCGACACTAAATACTAGTGCAGAAGCAATTCTGAAGCTAATCAATGGTATGTGGCTTGAGCAACCAATTTATTTACTTGACTTTTATTTAAAGTTGTAGAAAATCTTGCACCCACATCCTTTTATGGATTTATCATTTGTTTGAGGGAGTACCTTTTAGCATAGTAGGGCACTAATGCCCAATTCAAATTCTCCATTCTAATATGCTTATGGGATTTGTTGGACAATTAGAAATATTTCGGCAAACTTTTGTTATCCTTGCTGAAACTTTTATTTGCTTCTTTTTTCTTATTCTATTAATGGGTCTCGTTGAGTTTGATCTTTGGCATTGTTTGGGACTAGCATGTTATGTTCTTGTTTGGATTTATAATATATGTTACTCCCTCTATTCACTTTTATTTGTCATTCTAGCATTCAAAATTTGTTCTCAAATACTTATCATTCTCACTTACTAATACACTTTCTCTCTTCCCAACACACCTTTTCTCTCTTCCTAACATAACTTTGTCACTTCCCAATACCTTTTCTCTATTTATAATACATCTTTCTTTCTCTCCAATACAACAACAACAACAAAGCTTTTTGTCCCAAGCAAAGTGGGGTAGGCTAGAGATGAAACCCCGAGAGAGAGAGACAAAAAAGGGAGCACAGCCGGCAATCAAGATTCAGGTACATGAATTGCTAGCTTCTGCAAACTCCTATCCAAGGCTAATTCTGCGATATCCCAATTCTTCAGATCTCTTTTCATAGACTCTTTCCATGTCAAGTTTGGTTCACCGTTGACTCTCTTCACACCGCTTAGGCAACTTATTATCCCGCTACGAACTGATGCTTCCTGCGGCTTTCGTTGAACATGTCTGAACCACCGCAAACGATGTTGCACAAGCTTCTCCTCAACTGGTGTCGCTCCTAATCTTTCTCGTATGTCATCATTTCGAATACATCGCTCCTCGTGTGGTCCACATACATCTCAACATACGCATTTCGGCCACATGTAGCTGTTGGACATGTCGTTTTTTGGTAGGCCAATACTCTGCTCTATATAACATGGCAGGGCGAATTGCAGTCTTATATAATTTGCCCTTGAGCTTTTGTGGCACTCTATTGTCACATAGGACTCCAGAAGCTTGATACCACTTTAACCATTCGGTTTTAATTCTATGACTTACATACTCAGTAATATTCCCATCTTTCTGCAACATAGAACTCAAGTAACAGAAAGTATCTTTCTTGGGTAATATTTGACCATCAAGTCTAACATCTTCTCTTGTACATATCTTTAATTATGTACTTTATTGAGACTTTTTGCCTTTCTAATGCCCACCATATGACGTTCCTGGGCACTTTATTATAAGTCTTCTCTAGATCAATGAAGACCATATGTAGTTATTTCTTCTGTTCTCTGTATCTCTACATCAGTTTTCTTATTAGAAAAATTGCCGCTATAGTGGATCTCTCGGGTATGAAACCAAATTGGTTTTGGATGACTCTTGTCAATCCTCTCAGACGGTGCTCAATAACTCTCTTCCATAGTTTCATTGTGTGGCTCGTTAACTTGATCGCTTGATAATTAATACAACTTTGCACATCTCCTTTATTCTTAAAGATTGGTATTAAAGTACTTCGTCTCCATTCATTAGGCATCTTGTTTGATCGAAAAATAAGGTTGAACAACTTGATGAGCTAAACTATTGCTACATCCTCAAGACATCTCCACACTTCAATGGGAATCCCATCCGAACCCATCACCTTACTTGCTTTCATCCTTTTCAAGGTATCCCTTATCTTGGATTCTTGAATCCTTCTCATAAAGTGCCTATTCAGGTCATCGAAAGAAATATCCAAATCAATAGATGAGCTCCTACTATCTTCGTTCAAGAGTTTAGCGAAATACTCTATCTATTTTTGATCTCTTTATCATTTACTAGTAGGCGCTCTGTCTCATCCTTGATGCATTTAATTTGGTTTTCTCTAGTTTTTCTCTCCCGGCTTTTGGCTATCTTATAATGTCTTTTTCCGCTTCTTTCGTATCTAGTCGATGGTATAAGGCATCAAACATCCGACCTCTTGTCTCACTCACAGCTCGCTTTGCGGTCTTTTTTGCTAATTTATATTTCTCTATGTTGTCCGCACTCCTATCAAGGTGTAAACGTTTAAAGCACTATTTCTTCTCTTTGATAGCCTTTTGGACATTTTTGTTCTACTACCATGTGTCTTTGCCTTCACGCTTGGTTCCTCTAGTGACACTAAGCTTCTCTGAGGTCACTTTTCTAATGCAAGTGGTCATCTTCAACCACATATCATTTGCATCGTCTTCTAACTACCAAAGGATCTCCTTGATAACCCTCTCTTGAAAAGTTTATGCTGCATCTTCCTTGAGCTCCACTACTTTGTCCTTTACACTTTGATGTGCTTCCTCTGTTGAAAGCGCAACTGAAAGCGAAAGTCCGCTACTACGAGTTTATGCTGAGATACTACACATTCTCCTGGTATCACTTTACAGTCTAGGCACATATGCCTATCTTCACTTCTTGCTAATATAAAATCAATCTGGCTACAGTGAGGATCATTTTGAAAAGTTACGAAATGAGAAACTCTCTTTCTAAAACAGGAGTTCGCAACGAACAAATCGTAGGCCAAAGCAAAGTCCAAATCCCCCTCCCCTTGATTCCTACTCTCGTAGCCGAAACCACCGTGCACCCTCTCAAACCCTATGCTCGAAGAGCCAACATGCCCATTTAGGTCTCCTCTTAAAAAGAGCTTCTCAGTGATAGGCACACTCTAATTATCACATCTAAATCCTCCCAGAATTGCTTCTTGACACTCTCATCTAGACCTATTCGTGGGGCATAAGCACTAATTACATTAAAAACTAAATCGCCAATAATTAGCTTCACTAGAATAATACTATCTCTGTGCCTTTTGATGTCCACCACGCCATCTTTAAACCTTTTGTCGATCATAATGCCTATCCCATTTTTTGTCGTCATTGTTCCCGTGTACCAAAGCTTAAAATTGTTATCTTCCACCTACTTTGCTTTTTGGTCCTTCTATTTCATCTCCTGAACACAAAGAATATTCACACGTCTTCTAATTATAGCATCGACTACCTTTCGAAGTTTACCCGTAAGCAATCCTACATTTCAACTACCTACCCACAACTTACAAGACTTGATTAGATTCCTTACCTCCCGCATCTGCCGAGTCAAATGCGAAGACCCTTGCTCATTTTCCACTACACCCGGGCGGTGGCGTAGCGCGTCACTAAGGATGCGACGACCCGATCTTCGCTCACTTGCTACCGCATCCAGATCAAGATGCGGCGTTGCTCATTTTCCACCATACCCAAGTTCTAGTATAGCGTCTCGTTAAGAGGGTTACGTCTCAACAAATTTCTTTGAGGTTTCATTTCCATAAGAATGGCTATGATAGTTGCTGGCTCGTCACGTCTACCACAACCCACTAATTTATCTTGGCTTGATACCGCTATGTCGTGGCAACATAGACAAAATTTCCACCAATGTTAGGACAGCATAAACGGAGTACCCTCCTCCTTTATCTGTGCTTGGGACCGGCTATGTTAAACATAAAGCTATGTTAAACCTACGTGGAGCTAGAATGACAGTTAAAAGTGAATGGAGGGAGTGCCATTTACCTGCTTTGTTTGGTAGCTACTGCGGGCACAGGTGGATGCTAGAAATGCTACTCTTTTTACTCATTCCCTTGTAGTCATTTGTACGAAAGCCATAGGTTAAACACATATTTAGTTGATAGGATTGTCCTTGTAAGCTTTGTGACTATGCTCATATAATAATACATTATGCTATCTTGGAATGTGTGCTTTCATAAGCTAGTAGCACCATAAAGGCCTTGAGACTTGCTCACAGCAACTGCTTGTTTTGTTATGGCCCATGGCACCTTCCCTACCATTCTGAGGCTTTATTTTCTCCAATTTCTCTGGTCACTTGTCTACCATATTTGTCTCCTCACCGTTGCTAAGCATGTTTGCATCTAACAGTAAGGCTATTTCAGTTATTTGTTAAGAATAATGAACCAAGTACATTATTAAGACTTGAAAAAAAGAAAGTAGTATGCTTTCACGGCCAACCTAACAGTATTTTAGTTTATGTTCTGAAGAAATAACTGAAGCGGTTAAAATGCTTCTCATTTTCTGCAGGTTCCTCTTCTACGTATTCCAATGTCACCTTAGGATGGGTAAATGTTAAAGATGTTGCCCTGGCACATATCCTTGCATATGAAGTTCCTTCAGCAAACGGTCGGTATTGCATAGTTGAAAGAGTTCTTCACTATTCAGATGTTGTTAACGTCATCCGCAAGATGTATCCCACCATTCCTCTTCCAGACAAGTAAGTTGTTACTTTGAAATATTATCCACCGTGGTGCCTTCTATTCTAATGAATTTTACAAATGTACGAGGTGTCAGGGTTTCGATGTTTCCTTAATCAGCATTCCTGTTTGCAGGTGTGCAGATGACAAGCCATTTGTACCAACCTACCAGGTATCAAAGGAGAAGATAAGAAGCTTAGGCACTGAATTGATTCCACTGGAGACGAGCATCAAGGAGACTATTGAAAGCCTGAAAGAGAAGGGATTTGTTAGCTTCGACTCTAGCAATCTGTGAAAAAGAAGGAAGTGGCGCATGATATCTTTTAGTTAGTGGTGTGCTTCAACTTGCAACCTCAGAAGGCACAAGTGGTTTTGTGTAATCTAAGGTGACCCAAAATAAAAGGAGGCATGCTTTTCGCTGTACTGTGTGAATCATCTGTATGTTCATGGACGGGAGACATCTATGATATTTAATCGCTGCTTTGAATCTAAGCAATCTTACTACCCTCAGCGCGTAGACAACAATCATACTTTGGAACGTCCTAAGTCTGGAATTCACTCAAAGCATTATCCATTGTTTCAACGCTACACTAACAGGTCAAGGCCCCATTTGGACGCAGAAATTTCCGGTTTCCTATCTTTTAGTTATGAAATTGAATTGATTATTGTGAAATTACTACATTCCAAATGAGGTCTAAATTGACTTTTTAACATGAATTGCCTACTATTGACGCGAAGATGTCACACAAAGAACATCCATATGCAAAAGATCAAAACAGCAAAGATTGAAGTTTCGATTTACCAAATTAAAAGTTTTGATTTTGGTAGATTCACAATAGCACTGGAAACTCAAGCTTGGGAGGGATCCATCGGAGCAAGATCTTCTTATGGTTGATCTTGGCTCGGTAGCCCACCTAGATCACCTTCACGCTGCCGAGACGAGAGAAGCAGAGCGATTAGGGTTTGAAAGAGAGCTCGGTTTTGGAGATAAAAAAGTAAAGATACATTTGATTTTGACGATTAGGGTTGCCTTGAATCAACGGTGTGCTTCTCTTTATATAGAGCGATGGTCTTGTCCCGTGGGAAACAAATCAGCAACAAAATCAACACTTTCCCTTTCACAGAACAAATCAGAACTTCGGATTTTGTCGAGATCCAAACCTAGCAAAATTGGAAGTTCCGATTCAGTTTGTTTTGCAGACGGTGAGCATCTTAGAGGTCCCATAAATTCCTCGTCCGAATTCTAAATTAAGTCATTCATATATTTGTTTTCTATCATCTCAATGAGGGATACATCTTAAAACCTTCATATAAGTAATTTGGCTTTTATCTTTATGTCTTTTTAAGTATTTCTTTATATCTTTAGCTAAAATCTTCACAAACATTTCCAAAGACTGCAAAATATGTCTAAAAGTATTTCTTGCAAAATAACCATTGTTGGACAGAAATTAGATATTTTTTTTACCATATTTGGCCTATCCGAACTTGGATACCGGACACTCCGATGCCCTCGACCATAGAGAGGGTGCTCCCAGATACTCCGACGAAGTGCAGGACACTTCGGTGAAGACTTAGCCATTCTTACCATAACGAACATGTTGCAATCGAAACTTCCAATTTTCCCTAAATGCTAATTTTAGCTGTCAACACCTATATTGCATTTAGTAGAGGGGGGTACCAAAATCATAAATATTGTTACTCTTGTCAATTGCACACATTAGCGGCAGTCATCCCTTTGCCGAGCGGCAGAGGCACTCGGTTCACCCGTGCTAGGGCCCACACACTGTGCAGAAGGGCTATTATAAAATATAATCTCTCTATTCTTAAATTGTTTTGTAAATAGGTGCACCTTCATCTTATTTAAAAAAAAATTGATAGACATCATATATTTTCATTATAATTTACTTTATTATTAAAGTTATTTGAAACTAATTATACACATGTGAATTAGTTTTTTAATAAAATAAATAGTAAAGATGTTGTTAAAAGTCAACAGCAACTACAATTTTAGAAGGGAGAGTACTGCTCTTACAAGGCGCCCACACATTATGTGGAAATGTGAATGAATGGACTCAAATTCTAGCTTAACTCCCATGAAAAACTTATCCGGAAAGAACTTGTAATCAATGTGTTGTACACTCACTGAGCTATCATGGAAATCAATGGATCCATCAATGGACATGTCGCCTGTTACAGTACATGAGAATATGAAGAAGAGCACCACCATCTTGAGCATAACGCTTCTATAAATAAAACCACATGGCCTTGATTGTCATTACTTTTCCATAATCCATGATCCTAGACCGTTTCATGCTCTGGACTATAGGAGCCATTACTTTTCCCATCATAAATTTGTCATGTTTTAATTGCATAGGCATTAGTACCATCATCCTTGGTCTTTAGTGGATCTTGTGTCAGATGAAAGCTAAACCAAATTCTCTCAATGCAGTTTTGACGGAAAAAAGAAGCCCACTCTGACCATCCAGAGTAAGGACCCATTTAGAAAACAGGAGTTTCACGGGAATTATGTAAGAATTTTACAGGAATTAATTCAATTTAATATGGAAAAAAAAAGGTAGAAAAGGAAGCAAATCCTCAGTTTGAAACAGGCCTAATATTGATTGCAACTGCATGCATGGGAGACATGTTGGATGCTACTGATATTAGACCAATTGATTCAGCAGATAATAAAATGCAGAGGAGCAGTAAATTTCGGAACAGCGGCGTAGTAGGGGCACAACTGCAGCTTCATGCAGATAGCAAAATTGATGGCCGGCTTTCAGACGGATAGCAAAATTGATGGCCGGCAACTGCTGCGGATCGGCCAAGGCACGGAGCAGTGGCCGCGGATCAGGGGTGGTTGCTACGGATCGGTTAGCAGGAACGGGCGGCAGCTAGTAAAGATTCTTTAGCATGTTAAATCATGTTCAAAATGACATAATCTAGATGAAAAGCAGAGTGCAACTCTGATGTTCCAAGGATATGGAGAGATGAATACGTTGACAGCATGGAGTTCCGTTCCTCCATTCCATTGTGGTCGCGGTTAGATCATGTCGGCCGTGCTCTGGACTCTGGCTGCCGCTCCAATAGCGATCCATGGCGACCGACTAGAGGATTCAATGGAGCGACCAACCACCACCGAATTCGCTGTTGATCCACAGGCAGGCCACACACGGCAAGGCAATCGTTCATGGCCTGTCCTGCAAAGTAAAGCCTCTCTGGTGCCAGTGCCATGGTGTGGTCTATCTAAAATTTTAGATACGTATAAAAATACATATAAATTATACGATTTTATATAAAACTTATATTAAATTATATATATAAAAAATATTACGATATATCTTCACTAAAATCCTAGGTTGGAATGAACGCCTCATCATCCACCTATCCTTGTGTTGTGTACTGCTGGACAGGAGTATCAAGAAAATACCCCTACTGATGACGCAGATTTCTTACTGCTGACCTGATTAAAGTGTGTCGCGTGCAGACGTTGTTCTGATGTCTCATGACGGCCACCACGGGTGCACAGAGAGAGAGAGAGAGAACACAAGCATACGCGAGGAACTGGAGCAAGAATCGAAACAGTTTTTAAGGTAATTAACAAGCAGCGGCGATCCGTTCACGGCGACAAGAGTGATGACGATGATGCTTATTACAAGTACTCGCTACCAGAGGAGGAGCCGGCGTCGGCGGCGGCTCGGCGCCGGGTTGAGCCTGTTGACGAGCGCGAGCGCGTTGCTGGTGGCCTGCGCGACGGCGACCACCCTCCTCCGCACAGCCTCCACGTCCCTCTCGCCACGACTCCCCTGGCCGAGCGAGTCGAGACACGTCGACGCGTCGGTGAGCGCCGCGCTGGCCCAGGTCTGCACGTTGCTCAGGC
>BCLG01001213.1:2325-36898 GCA_001602295.1 Zoysia matrella
CACAATAAATTACCATCTAGTCCTTTCGGAAATAAAAGCTCTTAAATTTAATATGATAATATTTTGAGCAAATAAATTACAATCTAGTCCTTTCGGAACGATCTTGTACACAAGTCTCGGGTAACACAGCATGTTCTATTTGTTTATTAAAAAAAACAAATGTTAATGTGACCACTGTACCATGCTGCCACCTTCCTCATATCGCTGAACGAAGCTTCCAGCCACTTTCCTCTGCGCCCATCGTCGAGACCACGGCAGCAGCAATTGGCCCACACGCACTCTCTGCACAACATCCCCGTGAGCCATCATCTTCAGATCCACGGCGTGCTCGGTGCCACCACATGTCCACTTCCAACTCCTCGACCTTGTAGCCGGGGAGCGAGGTTGATGCAGTGCCGAGGCAGGCCAGGTCTGTGACAGAGGTGAGTTGGAGCTCATAGTTGAAGAGCTCTGCATCTTCGCCACCAGTGAGAAGGGTTGAACTTGGACGCGCGTGGGGCAGGGGCGTGTTGGGTGGGCACTGCACCGCCATCTAGCCGGAGGACACCGCGCCGCCGTTGAGTAGGAGGACGTCGCATCGCTGTCGAGGAGGAGGGGCACCGCGCCACCCACGCCGGCAGTCCAAGGCTGGCTCTTGTGTCGGGTAGCTAGGGTTTGCCTGGCTGGTTGGGGGCTCTTTTATATATGGTGATGTTCTAGTGGGCTGGGCCTAGTCGCTGAGGTGGGCTGATTTCCGGAAAAGGAAAGAACGGAAATCTCTGAATTAAAACGGAATTCTGTAAAAACGGACCATTACCGTTTTCATTTTTTTTCCTGTTTACATCCGTTTCCATTTTATTCTGCAGATTCAAAAATGAAACGGGAAATATGGTAAACGAAGCGCAGTTGGAACGGGAAATATCCGTACCGCTTTCAGCCCTATGCGCGGGGAGGCGGCATTGGTGCGGAGGTGACGGCGCTCGATGAGGAGCATTGCGGTGCCCTCCTCTTGGTCAAAGAGAGTGCCACAGAGGCCCGCACCGTGAGTCATGCGGCGGTCGGCGGCGGCGCGCTGAGCTACCAAACAAGGCGCGTGGCGGCAATGTGGCATGCTCGATAGGCTTTAGTGAGGCGTTGCAGTGCTGCAGGGGTGCCGCCGAAGGCCAGTGGCCATCGGATTCTTGGGGAATCGACGTTGGCACACGGTGGCAGACTGCAGAGAAGAAAAGGGGGAGAACTAAAAATCCTGCGATTACAGGGAGGAAGAGGCGAGACCTGGAAATGCGGTGGCATGGAGGGGCGTGCAAGAACGGTGGGCGCTGCTTCTTATATCCGGGAGGGGCATTGGGCGGAGTTCCGACCGATGTGTTTGGGGTGGCGATATGCTTTGAAGGCATATCCGCCAACCAGATCGGCCAGCAGACGGCTAGCATGCCCCGTGGTTTCTCTGGGTGCACCTCGAGGTCAGAGCGTGCCCGAGGTGCGGACAGCGCGGTGCCATGACAAGTTCTTCAGACCGGCAGTGCAGGCAGTCATGGCGCCAGAGTTTAACTCCAATGTGATGAGGTGAGTAAGAGGGATTTAGTGAAACAGTGTCATCCCGGGCAGCGGTGGCGGTGAGGAGTAATACTCAGTGGTGGGACGGGCGGCGCGGCTGGTGCGATGGCATCCAGCGAAGGTCGTCGGGCGGCCGTATAGCTTCCAAACCAGTTGCGGAAAATGGTGGGCACGAGTTTCTCCAGAGGGGCGGCTAAACGGAGGATGACGGGGAATGATGACGACATTCCACGGCCGTTGGGCGGCGTCCGGCAACGTGGCCAGGTGGAACAAGGCACCTGGCCAGGGTGTCAGGTTGGGGCACAGGCGCGCGGACACGGGGCTTGGCCCGTGTCCAAGCCACTGGGCACGTGCGCGTGTTGGGCCAGAAGGAGCAGATCAGAGGCTGCCGGCCCACTCCAGATTTGAAAGGCTTTTCAGTTAAAATTCAAACAAACCAACTTGAGAACGCACCAAAAGAAAACATTCGATTAAACCATCGAACTCCGGCAAGAACTTGCGACAAAAAACAAGTGCTTTTCAAACTCCAAAATTTTAAAGTATCGAAATTAGCTTTCATGAAGTTTTTGAGTTTAAAAACGCTTGAGTAGAGAAAAGATATAACATTTTAGAAACTCAGGTTTAGATTTCAAAGTTTAAATTTGAGGATGTGACAAGGCGGCAGTTCGGGGTCTGGAAGGGGTGCTAAATGTGATATTAATGGGCAGATGACTGAGAGACATAATCGGATGATCTGAACAAAAGGAACAATGTGGCTTGTTGAGAACCCAGACCCTCAACGTAGTGATTTTGTGCAACCACAGAACCTATTATGGGCAAAACCTAGCTTGATCACTGAGCAAGCCACATTGAGCTGCTAAGAGGTCAAGTAGGACACATGTAGCATTGAAAAGATGTGGGTTCCCCAACGGTCCACCTTGATATAAGTAATAGCGTGCATCATGGGATCGTATTGCCCATTGATATAGCCCCTAGTATATTAAAGTCCCGGTGTAGAGAGGGGACCAGGAAAAGACGAGGGCCATTGAAATGCCCTATGAACCGGCTCCGGGAATGTATATAAATCATGTCGTCAGGACTTGGAATCTTCCGATGGATGTTGCCCCTGGTCTATCTTGAGGCGGATTCTATGGTAAACTTAGAGGGTTGAGTTGAAACGTTATGCAATTCTGTCGCGCAAGAAGAGCATAACCTGTGGGTACTGTGTACAACCTCTGCAGAGTATATAATCCATCTGGAATGGCAGTTGTCATGGTATTGACACGCTATAGCTTGGGCTCACATAGATTAGTCTCTTTATTATCCTTTTTGGAAGGAGTGGGTGCAGCTATCTGTGTTTTGGAATGTGTTGGCTGTGCGCCAAGAGCCGGTATGGTTACGTGCCAGTACTCTTTGTAGCTCCCAACAAGTTTTTGTTTTCATGATGTATGCTTTTGAAGGAAACATGCTTCTGTTGGAACCAAGGATCAACGAACGATCAAAATAACATAGGAACACAGATACTTTTACGGCAATGAACGCCGAGGAGCCTCTCGCTCCCGTATCTTGGCTTCTCTATTATTCTTTGGACTCGGTACACAGTGAAATGCAAGAGGAGACCTTTTGAGGCGACCCACTCCAGCAGGGTAACGAACACCCCAGCGGCAACACACACCGGAACTCACTCTTTGTCTTTTGGCTCACTTTACAAACGCACGCTATATGACTCTTATAGGCGGTAGCACTAACCCACTGTTGACACCCAAAAATCGTCGAGCCACCAGGTGTCCGACACATTGTCAGAGGGTCCGGCAAGCCCTCTTGGGTTTGGGCAATTAGCCCACTGGATTGTCTAGCAATATGCTGGGCTATCCGAGAAGCCCTATCTGGTTTGGGCACTTAGCCCACCGGAGTGTTCGGTACCATGCCGGACTGTCTGGCAATCCCTCTCGGGTTTGAGCATTCAGCCAACCGGAGTGTCCGGCACAATGCCGGACTGTCTGGCAAGTCCTTTCGGGTTTTGGTGATTTGCACGACAGACCCTGCGGCGTGACACCAGAGACTCCGGTTAACGGAGTATCCAGCACTTTACTGGACACTCCGGTGGTGTCGATTTAGGAAGGTTTTTAGCAGATCAATTCCAATTTGTTTTCTAATTGAGAGGATTCATTGCTCTGCGGGGTAAGACAATCCCACCTCTATAAAACAGAGGCTCATGGCCAGTTGAGGGGTATCCCAGTCGAACCTATCATTTGTCTTAACATTTTCATCTCTCCAAACCCTAATCCCCTCACTCGATCCCATTTGTTGTTCTTCCTTCGTCCCGGCGATGTTTGAAGGCAACTCGGCTGGCCTGACCAAGCTCGGATCACCCTAAGACGATCCTCCTTCGACGGGGTACCTCCCAAGGTGGGGTTGTTTAGGTGCTGTCCAAATCTAGCATTGAAGAAGGGTCGGCGTTCCCGCACATGGACGTGCGAGTGGTGTGTTGGCTCGGGATCCGTTTTGACGTCAACACACTTTTTGGTGATTCCGCTGGGGAATGAGTGATTTTGGTTGCACAAACCAAATCGTCGTTTTCCACCATGACTTTCGAGATCTCAACGACGAACATCATCATGCTGTCTTTAGAGGAGTTGCCTGAGGAGGCGTGCAATGCACTCCTAGAGCACTGGAAGGCCTCTGAGGAGGCACGCAAGGCGTGGAAAGAGCGGGAGCTGCAAGAGTACTTGGCATGCTTCAAGAAGGACCATCAAGGTGCGGTTTCTCAAGTGAAGGAACCCGTTCTTTCGATCGTCGTTGACAACACGGCTATGGGTGCTGCCAATGTGAGAACATCTTCGCACTCTCCCGTTATTTTTTAAGACCTTTTATACTACTTTGCCGACATGAAAAAGGTCTTGACAAATGATTTGCAAACTAACACTTTGGTAGTGCCTCCCGCTAGCGTAGAGCCAATCACTAGCAACCCCAATCCGGCTACAAGCCGATTGAATGAATTGGCCAATTTTGTTCTCACTTTCTGTACCGTTGCGTATAGCACACCACCTATCCCACCTAGCGGTACGGATATCTCTCATGGCCCCATACCTAATGAACAATTTAGTGCCATGAAAATGAGCACATCCACTAGCTAGACCGCCCATCATAAATATAGAGGAGTGCATGGCTCGCATTAAGGAGGACTTGAGCAAACAATTTCGTGAAACGCTAGGGGTAGACATTAAGGGAGGAGACCAAATTTATCAGAAATCATACCCCACATATTTTAACTCGGTCCCTTATCCTAGCGGATGGCATGTGTCCGACTTCAATAAATTCAATGGCGAGGATAGTAAGACCCCTTGGGAGCACATTAGCCAATACATCGCGCAACTAGGAGAGGCGAGTTCTAGTGATGCTTTTTCATGGTTTTCCTCATTGTCCCCGGGTTCTATCTACACATGAGAGGCTTTAGAGCGTAAGTTCCATGATCATTTTTATTCTGGGGACAACGAGTTGAAGTTGTCACATTTGACATCGTTTAGGCAAGGGAAAGATGAACCCGTCATTGATTATCCTCAGCGATTTAGAGATGTTAAAAACCGATGTTTTAATTTAACAATTTCTAAAAAAGACCTAGCTGACCTAGCTTTTAGTGGTTTGCAGTCACACCTTAGAGAGAAGTTGGAGGGACACAATTTTCTTATGCTCACTCACCTCCAACAAAGAGCTTCGGCTCAAGAAAGCCAAAGCAAAGAAATAAAACATGATTACAAGACCTATCACAGCGTGCACGTCGTGGAATATGATTTGGATAGCTCCGATGATGATTTCAATGTCATTCTAGCTGCCAAGTTTGTTTGGCCACCCAAGGACAAATCGTTTGCTTGTGATTCGCTCAAACCGGTTCATAAGAATCGGAAAGACAATATAAAGTACACCTTTGATGTAGCTAAATGCGAAAAAATATTTGATGAGTTACACAAAGGTGGATACAACCTCCGGCGGATGAGATCAAACGTAGAGCATATTGTAAATGGCATAATTCTTATTCTCATGCTACTAACGATTGCAATGTTTTCTGTCAATAGGTCCAATCGGCCATTAATGAGGGACGATTGAGTCTTAAAAAGATGCAAATCGACAAGCACCCGTTCCCCGTCAATACTCTAGAGCTCAACCCCAAGGTGTTGATTCGGCCTTATCAAGCCGATACATCCAAGGGGAAGAACGTGATCATCGGGGAAGAGATGCCTATTTCTCTGAGTGAGAAAGATGTCTCTAGAAAGATGGTGCTCGATAAGTCTACTGATGGTCAAGAGTCTCTTAAAGTCACCATCCAAGGCTCATGATCCGAGGGGCAAGTTCCACAGCCCAAGATGATAAAGCTGAAGAACCCTATGGTGGGCAAGTGGAAAGTGAACTAAGGCACGGCCACGGACAGAAAGATGGGGCCAAAAAATGCCTTCGACTATCTCATGGCCAAGTATGAAAACAAAAGACCGATTTGAACAAACGGTCCATGATGCAGCCAAGATCACCACCAAGAGGAGGCAGCCCACCTAGGAAGGAGATGAGGCAAGCCACATATGTTCATGGACCTCCTCTTCCTCCCCATGGGCTCGGGATGCCACCGCCATGGTTCTCTCCTATAACTTGCCCATCGTTCCCAGTGTGGCATCCATACATAGGACCATGGATGCCCATGCCACCGATGCCCGTTCCAGCAATGTCATACCAGCCATTTCATCCGAGATGAAACGTGCCGAGAGGAGATGTCTTCAAGAGGCTCTCTGGCCCTGTCCCCGACCGGTTGGAGCCTCAATCATTCGGTGCACGAGGAGGGGTTTCCACCACTGCGCCTAGGCAAGAGTGATGCTCGAAGCAAGGTAATAAACTTGCCCCTTCCACTTTTGTCCATCAAGAGAGTGCATCCGGAGGTGTCGTTAAAATCGGCACAACCGATGTCAAAATCGGAGGAGTTTTCATGGAACCAATCACGTTGGACGATCCGGTCAAAAAGGCTTCACATGATCATGAAGCTTGCAGCAGCAAAAGTTCCTCCAAGTACATGCAATAGAGGTGGTGTCCACCTGGCTTGACCCACACAAAAAAGAGGAAGCTTCAAAGGCTGCACCTCTAGGAGATCCACGAGAGGGAGGCAGAAAAGAAGAGGGACAAAATCTTCAATGAGATCAAGTAGATGGTCCCTCAAGAAAAGCAGTGGAGAGTAAAGGAGCCCAAAGCTCCTACTTCACCGGTGAAGGAGGATGCGGTGTCTACTCCGAAGGCACCGGGTTTGGTTGACGCTGTGTTGGGAGAGGGCTCTACAGCGCCTTCACCCAAGGAAGACGTTGACAAGTTCGAGTTCGACAACGACGACCTCTTGGACTACGAGCCCACACCGCCTCGGGGAGGTATGGACATCAACACCATTTGCTTGTCTCTTTCAATTATTCTTTAATAGGAGAAGAAGAGGTTATGACACAATTTGACTTTGGGCCGAAAGTGCTATCATTGAGAAGCCCGAGAAATCGGAGAACCATATGAAACCCGTCTATGTGAGAGGTCATATCAATGGCACACCTATTTCTCGCATGCTTGTAGATGGCAGCGCTATTGTTAATCTAATGCCGTATTCTTTGTTTAAGAAGCTAGGTAAGGCCGATGATGAGCTCATCCGGACCAACATGACTTTGAATGGTGTGGGAGGAGGAGACCCAATTGAGGCTAAAGGGGTCGCTTCTATGGAGCTCACTGTTGGGAGCAAGACCATGGCTAACGCTTTCTTTGTCGTCGATGTGCGTAGTAGTCATAGCTTGATCTTAGGGCATGATTGGATTCACGCTAATAAATGTGTTTCTTCTACATTGCATCAATTCTTGATACAATGGGTTGGTTATGATGTAAGGGTTGTTCATGCGAATGCATCGGCTTGTATTGCTATTGCCGATTCATCTTCTTTGCCATATGATACTGTCAGGTGTTTGACCGGATTAGACATGACAGATTATGATTTTCTTAGTGTGACTAGGAATGGTTTTGTACCCGTCAATGTAAAGATGATGGAGAATTGGCTCAACCATATTATGTGATCCAATGGAGTCAAATTTAGATTGGTTACAAAAGAGAGTAGAACACTATAGGTCTAACACGAATGATATGTGTGAAGCTATAGAAGAGATAGAAGATATGGATAAGTCAGGACAAAGGTTTACATCGGTCGACCCTCTTGAGGAGATGAATCTTGGTAGCGATAGTAATCCAAGGCCGACTTTTATAAACAAAAATCTGAAAGCCAATTATAAGGTGAAGTTAATCAGTTTACTAAAAGAATATGCGGACTATTTTGCATGGTCTTATAATGAAATGTACGGGTTGAGTCGTGAGCTAGTTGATCATCGGCTTCCAATAAAATCTGGTTTTAGGCCCTTTAAGCAACCGATGAGCAGATTCAACCCAAATATGCACGATTGGATTAAAGAGGAAATTAACCGATTACTTGATGTGAAATTTATAAGACCTTACAGGTATGCGGAGTGGATATCCAACATTGTACCGATGGAGAAGAAGAATACCAGTAAGATAAGAGTTTGCGTTGATTTCAAAATTTTGAATAGAGCCACTTCTAAAGATGAGTATCCTATGCCCATAGCCGATATGTTGATTAATGTTGCTTCTAGCCATAGGGTTATTAGTTTTCTTGATGGTAATACGGGATATAATCAAATCTTCATGACCGAAGAGGATATGTCTAAAACTACTTTTAGGTGTCCCAGTTTTATTGGATTGTTTGAGTGGATTGTCATGACTTTTGGGTAAAAGAATGCGGGTGCCGCATACCGAAGAGCCATGAACTTCTTTTTCATGATTTGCTTTGTGTCATCATGAAGGTTTATATAGATCATGTGGTAATCAAATTGGCTTCTTTAGATCCTCACTTGGACGATTTGCAACTCGCTTTGGACCGAATGCGCTGTTTTAGTTTGAAAATGAATCCGCTCAAATGTATGTTTGGTGTATCGGTCTAGAAGTTTTTAGGTTTCATCATCCATAAAAAAGGCATTGAGGTAGATCCTAAGAAGATAGAAGCAATTAGAAACGTGCAAGCGCCCACATGTAAGAGAGAGTTGCAAAGCTTCTTAGGCAAAGTAAATTACTTAAGAAGATTCATATCCAACTTGTCGAAAAAAATCAATGCGTATACTCCTATCCTTCGGTTAAAGAATGAAACCGAATTCACTTGGGGGGTCAAAACAGTAAGAAGCTTTTGATAAAATCAAAGAGTACTTGTCTTCACCGCCGGTTCTTAGGGTGCCCAAAAGTGGAGTTCCTTTTTGTCTTTACATAGCGGCGGAAAATGATGTGATTGGTGCTGTTTTGACACAAGAAGCCGAAGGAAAGGAGTATGTGATCAAATATGTGAGCAGACGGTTGATTGATGAGGAAACAATGTACACTCTCATCGAAAAACTATATTTTTTCTTGTATCATGCTTGCACCAAGTTGAGACACTATTTGTTATCTAGCACTTGTGTGGTTGCTTGTCAAGTCGATGTCATTAGACATATGTTGCATAGGCCGATTTCTAGTGGTAGGCTTGGTAAACGGGCTTATGCGTTGATTGAGTACGATTTGGCTTATGAATCATTGAAATCCATAAAGTGTCAAATTGTTGCTAATTTTATTGTTGAACATCGGATTGATTTAGAGCATGATTTAGATGTTGGTTATGTGATATTCACCCTTTCGAAGTTGTATTTTGATGGGTCAGTTTCCAAAGAGGGTCAAGGTGTGGGTGTAGTATTAGTTTCTCCTCACGATGCACACTTTGAATTCTCAAACGATTAGATTATGATTGCACTAATAACCAAGCCGAATATGAAACATTGTTGTTCGGCTTGGAGATGTTGTAATCCATAGGGGGCAAAACATGTAGAGGCTTTCGGTGATTCATTGTTCGTGGTGCAACAGGTTGCTGGAAATTTTCAATGCTTAGATGGATCGTTGAATGCCATTTTAGACAAATGCCAAGACGTTATCAAAAGGATGGATGAGTTTCATATACATCATATTCCTAGGATAAAAAAACAGTAAAGCCAATGATTTGGCACAACAATCATCGGGTTACAATATTAGTAATGAAGGATTTGCAGTTATTAAGAAACCAATGCTTGAGATGCTAGAATTAGACAATTCGGATACTAGCACATCTAACCGTGATGGTGCCGAATCACTTGATTGGAGGTCTCCCATAATTTCATACATTTGTAGTCCGACCTAAAGTGTGGATAGGAAGGTTTGGCATGTAGCTTTCAAATATACTTTGATTGATGATAACTTGTACTGCTGAACAGGATACGATTTGCTCTTGAAATGTTTAGGTGATGACGAAGCCAAAGTGGCCATGGGAGAAGTCCACGAGGGTATTTGTGATACGCATCAATCGGCTCTGAAAATGAAATGGTAGTTGAGGAGAGCCGGATTCTATTGGCTAACCATAATTGCCGATTGTTACTCTACTACAAAAGATGCAAAGAGTGTTAAAGTTTTGACAATGTTCAATTGGCATCCGCTGCCATGATGAACCCCATCACAAAACTATGGCTATTTTGATGAGGGGGATTGGATTTTATAGGACAAATACATCCTCCATTTTCAAAGGGACACCGCTTCATGCTAGTGGCAACAGATTGCTTCACTTAGTGGACTGAAGCGGTCGCTCTCAAGAACATGACACACAAAGAGGTAATTGAGTTTCTTACAAGCATATCATTCATAGATTCGGCATTCCGCAAACTTTGACTACTGACCAAGGTACTTCCTTTACATCCGGTCATGTTCAAAGGTTTGCCAAATCTTATGGTATTAGATTACCCAATTCATCTCCATATTATGCTCAGGCCAATGATCAGGCCGAGTCCAGTAATAAAACATTGATTAAGCTCATTAAAAAAAGATAAAGGATCACCCCAAGAGGTGGCAAGAAGTCTTATCGGAAGCTTTGTGGGCTCATTGGATATCTAGGCATGGGGCAACTAAAGTAACACCTTACGAGCTTTTGTATGGACAAGAGGCCGTTTTACCCGTTGAGGTAAATCTAGGATCTCTAAGATTAGCTAAACAAAATGATTTATCCACCGATGAGTATGGTGCTTTAATGTTTGATAATATTGATAAATTGATCGATAAGCGCTTGAATGCTTTAAAGGAAATCGAAAAAGACAAAGCATGGGTTGCTACAGCCTACAATAAGAAGGTGAAGGTAAAAACTTTCCAAGTGGGTGCATTAGTTTGGAAAATTATTCTGCTCATAGGTTCAAGAAGCAACAAGTTTGAGAAATGGTCTCCTAGTTGGGAAGGGCATGTAGAATAGTATAAGTCATTGCCGAGAATGCATACATGGTGGAAAATATGCGGGGTGAGTCATTGTTTAGAGCCCTTAATAGTTGATACTTGAAAAAGTATCATCCAAGTGTATTGCAAGAAGCTTAGGAGAAAAGAACGGACGATATGAAGAATATCGTGGCTAAGAATTATGCAGTGGCTGATGAGTCGGAAGGACCATCGCCCTTAAAGGCTTTTGGGTGCTTAGAATATTTTATGGTGTAGAAACTTCACCAAAAAATAGAGGGACATATGTTGACACCCAAAAATCATCGAGCCACCGGAGTGTTCGCCATATTGCGAGAGAGTCCGGCAAGCCCTATCGGGTTTGGAGCACCTGGCCCGCCGAAGTGTCCGGCATAGTGCCGGACCATCTGGCAAGCCCTCTCAGGTTTGGGCACTTAGCCCACCGGAGTGTCTGGCGAGCTCTCTCAGGTTTGGGCACTTAGCCCACCGGAGTATCCGGTACAATACCGAACTGTCCGGCAAGCCCTCTCAGATTCCGATGATTTGCACGACGGACTCTCTAGCGTGACACCGGAGTATCCGGCACTTTACCGGACACTCTGGTGGTATCGATTTAGAAAGGTTTTTAGCAGATCAATTCCAATGAGTTTCCTAATTGAGAGGATTCGTTGCTCTGCGGGGTAAGACAATTCTATCTCTATAAAACAGAGGCTCATGGCCAATTGAGAGGTATCTCAATCAAACATATCATTTTCTGTTACATTTTTGTCTCTCCAAACCTAATCCCCTCGCTCAATCCACATTTGCTGTTCTTCCTTCGTCCTGGCGACATTTGAAGGCGATCCGGCTGTCCTAACCAAACCCGAATCTCTCCAAAGATGATCCTCCTCTGTCGGGGTCCCTCTCGAGGTGGAGTTGTCTAGGGTGCTATTCAAATCTGGCGTTGAAGAAGCGGTGACGTTCTCGCACACGGACGTGCGAGTGGTGTGTTGGCCCCGGATCCATTTCGGCGTCAACACCCACTCCACAGCCTTCATGCGCACATCCGCACTAACGTCCTCTAGACTCCTCTAGCTGCGAGCATTTTCCTCTGCGAGACCAGGATGGAGTCCGAGCTAGCAAGCCGCAGCTCATGACCAACGAACATCCGCCATATACGTACACGCAGCTGACCTGCATCTGCATGCACCTACATGCAGCACGACTCCAACCTCACACTTGCCTCTCATCGTTCCCAACAGCACCTCTGTGAGACCTGGGCAAACGGCGAGCTTGATGCACGCCATGACGACATGCAACCCATGCAGCTATTCTGCACAAACATGACCAGGACGCACCATTTTCAAGATTATTCCTAACAGCTTCTATGACATTCTTCCTGGGAGAAACAACAGTGACTATGTTCCCTTCCTCTATTCGATTTGGTGGCCTTAGTTTTGAGTGTGCTCACTGTTCCATGTTTTTGGCAGGCAACTGTGATCACTGCAGAATCATAAGATATACACTCCATGTTATCTGAAGGTATGCCCTTTTATTGTTCCTTTTTTCACAATGTAAAATTGTCATTGTCTGACAAATATGTTTGGCAAATCAAACTATTTTGTACTGCGTTCAAGTTTGAAAAAATACTGTAGGTTTGTTTTTTACTAGATTAAATTTCACAAAACTACATAAATTTTGTCAAAATTATCATAGAACTACAGATTTAAGCCATACTTTTATAAAGCTATAGATTTTATATCTAATTTATCACAAAATTACAGATTTTGTATCTAAATTATCACAAAACTACATATTTTATATTCAATTTATCACAAAACTACAGATTCTATATATATGTTGCTGAAATTACTGTAGCAAATCTGTAGTTTTCTGAAACTATGGATTAAATCTGTAGTTTTGTGATAATATAAGTGAAATACCTATAGTTTTGTAAAATTTACTATTTTTAGTAACATTACGAACTTGCATATTGCTTTACCTTCTAGGTAATATTTATGGACATCTTTCAGCATCAATCTATGTCAAATTACAGCATGCTCCACATCTATTGACCTCTTTTAAGAAATCGCAGGTGATTCAATTCAATACTATCCTCCTTTTTCTTCAATCATTTTTTTTGTATTTATTCCATTTAATTTGTTGTGGTTATATTCTTCACTCAAATACTTATATGGATTTGTTTCCGATGCTTCATTTTTCTAGGGTTCAACTCGATTATTATGTTTGAACATTTTTTCTCTTAGTTTATGTTCCAAGATGGGGAGGGATATAATCTGCAAATCAAGGTCCCTGCATCCACACTAGATAAATAATGTTTTTTCCTCTATGCATGTTTATGATTTTATTATGAACCCTTATTTTTAAAGCATAGAATGCAAAACCCGTCCGGCTGCATGTTAGGCCTTGCCAACCTGGAAAAGATCCTGAAATCAATAAAATTTTGTAAACAATAAAAAATAAGATAGTATAATAATTAACATTAATTAGTAGTTAACTAATCACAGTCCTAGCACCGTTTGCTAAAACAATATTTCTATAACGCAATATAACCCATAGACAAGTATAATGCAATATAACATGGATTCTGTACAACGTCGAGGTGTCCGGTGGTGGAGACTTCAGGATACACTTCAAGGCTGCTCATTCATGCACAGTGGGGTTTCGTCTTGACATGGTTTCATCCTTTCTCCAGCTTGGACTTGATTGCGTCGTATACATAAAGGTACGGAGGTCAATGCTGCAAACTCCATGGACCTGTTTTTTGCACAGGGATGGGAGTCAGTGTCACAACTCCCTTGGCTCAACTTCGTGCTGCACAATGATCATTAATTTAGTATATGTTGGGGCACCATGATCATTAATTTAGTATATTTTCGGATAATTACAATGCTCAAAAATTCAACAATTTTTTAATATTAAAATTTTGAATTTTCTAATTGCACTTCACAATTTAGAATGGAATAAATCCTTTTCAAATTAAAATTCTAGGATTGCATTTTATATCATTCATTGCATGGTATATTAATTTTTCTTCTAAATAAATTGTTGCATCAGAAATTAAGTTAGTAAATAATTTAAGAAATAAATAAAAATAAGAAAGAAAAGAGAAAAGAAGAAAGCATCCCTGGACCATCTCTTTCCCTCTCTCCCTTTCTCCCTCACTCGCGGCCCAACTCCTCCCCCGCCAGCGCAATTCCCCTGCAGGCCGAGGCTTAGCCACCACTACCTCTTTCCTCTCCCTTTCACCCGCGCAGCCCCGCGCGTCATCCCCATCCTACAGCCGCCCCCCAACTACTAGCCGAAGCTCTTGCACGTGTGTCGCCCCAATCTCCCCAACCAACCCCAAATCTCACGGGAGATCACCTTAATCTGCATCCCCAACTCCCTCGTGTCTCTTTCTCATCCCCAACCCGAGCCACCTCGCCTCACCGTCGTGCCGCTTGCCGAGGTCACCTCAGCCCTTGCTGACTCCAAGCCGAGCTCCCCCTTGCTCTGCAACCGGCGCTCAACCAGATCCCATCGCTAAACGCCGGCTCTTAGAGCCGCCCAGTGCCACTGAAGCTGTCCCAAGCACCCCACCACCGAGACCCCACCTCCAGCCATCCCCGAGCCCGTGCAATCCCAAGGTGAGAAACCTCTTGTCCTCCTCTTTGTTTTGGGCCTGACCCTGCTGAGAACCATGCCCCCATGACCTCGGGCAAGCTCGGCCTAGCGGCCGGCTGGCTGCCGCTGCCCTTGCCCAGGCTCAGGGGCCCAGCGCCGTCTGATCCAGATCAGACGGGTCCAATTAGATTGGACCCCCCACGTTACATCCATTCAATCCTGGCTGTTCGATTTTGATCCAATGGATCAGATCAAGCCACGTGTACCCATATATTAAAATAAAATCATATCCATCTATTTCAAATTTAAGGGCCAAGATTAATCCAAGATTTCCATACAAAAATAAAACAAAACTATTATTGTGTTAGCATGATGTCATCTAACATCAGCAGAGGCCTGATTAATTAAAAATTAATTAGAAATTAGGGATAATTAATTCGAATTAATCTGTTAAATACATTTTAATAATAACATAATAATATTATTAATTAGAATAATAGTTATAATAATTAATTAATTAGTAATAATTAATTTAGACTTTACAAAAATGTCCCTATACTTTTGTTTAATTACAGAACAGTCCATACCTTATAACAAATCTACATTTTAGTCCCTGAACTTTTCTATAATTAATTATTAGTCCTTAACCAATTTTGGAAATTATAGTTAGGTTCTCAGAACTTAATTCTAATTGCAGATTAGTCCCTAGAACCTTATAAACATTATAACTTTTAAATCGTAACTCCGAGTTATGATTCTTACGCCAAAACGATCTTAACAAAATAACATATGTATTCATGGCATCACCATACAGATCTTGATATGTTTGTTGCATTTGATTGATTGTTTTTGTGCTCTCGTGCATTAGGCGACTTCGTTCTAGACTCGCAGTACGAGGATTTCCAGTAGCAAGACTTGAAAGCCGTCGAGTACTACACACCGCAGCAAGAAGGCAAGCGTCCTGGACGATCTTGTGCCTACTTTACAAAACATCTATCTTGCAGATTGCATGGTTGTGTCAAATTGATTGCGCACCTATTGTTATGGTTAACCTAGTCTTTCCTTATTATGCTTTGTCGCCCTAATTTACCTTTTTGTTGGGTAGATTACATGTTTAGCTTGCTATTGTCGAAATTGGTGATATTAACTTTATTTATTATCATACTTGCTTAATTCATGAGGATTAATGAGTTATTTTATAGCAACTTAGACATTAGTGACTTGGATAATATGATTGCTGTAGGTCTGTGTGCGGAGTTATCAGCATTGTCCCTTGGTTTCTTAGCTTCCTAAATCGAAGGATCGGTTTGTAGAGCGACTATCCATGTGCATCCATACAACCACAAGCCAAGAATAGGCGTGATCTAACATAGTAAGTGGTGGTGACCAGTTCTGTGCGTGCCAGTTGGTGGAGCGGAAAAAGCAGGGTATGCTTGGATCCACTTGAAGAGAAATGTGTAGGGAAGAGAGGTGTACTCTCAGGAACCATCTAGCACAGTAGAGAGCCTTTCGCAGTTTACGGTTAGTGCTTGATAGGTGAAACTTTAGTGGGCACGTTCAAGCTGGAGGAAGCTATGGAAAAATCTTGGAATGATCTACTGACCTTCATACTAAAGGAAGTGTGCAAGTGCTTCACCAGCACAGACGGAACGTAGATTCGTTAGTAACCTAGAAACAGGGGATGAAATCACTTCTCGTGAGAATGTGTACAACCTCTACAGAGTTAAAATTGTCTAGACAATCGTGCTTATGGTTGAGTATTTATAAATATCGCCTCTATTGAAGACTTTGGAGCTGAAGTCTAGGTGCGCTATCTCTTTGGTCGATTTTCTGTGGAAGCCCACGTTGTTTAGTTTATTTTTTTTGCTGTATTTGGTTTGTAATAATTTCTAAGACTAGTCATTTTTGTAACAGGTTAATTTTAGTGTATTCGAGACATTATTCTGTTTACCATTAATAAAGTTGCTTTATGTGTTAAACTTGATTCCTAGACACACATAAAAGGTGACTTGGATTTTTAAAGCTAGGTGTGACAATTTTGTGTGATTAATTTTGATTATTACGTGATTATGAGACTATTCTGAGTGTGAATGTTTTTGGATATTATGGAGGGGTCTTTCTGAAAAACCACACCTAGAAAACTGAACGGTTTTTGTTTCAAAAACTGATTTTTTTTTTCATTTGTTATGGTTTTACGGTTGACTATAGTGATTTTCATGAAAATCGACCAAACCGAACTTCGACCAGTTGCTGCGTCACTGTTGCAAAGGCGTGGCCGCCGCCTGCAGCATCTCTAGGTGGAGGCTGTGCTTCTGGATACTGGAGGTCTAGGAGAGAGAGGCGGCCTTTCTTCCATTGTGCGTGGAGGCACCAGCACGGGGCTGCTTCATGCTTGCCCAACAAATGCCTTCCGATGAGTGAGCTCTGCCCCGCTTTTTTATTTTTCTTTTCTTAATGACGAAGGAAAATAGTGGTGCTGCATACTTGTGTCTACGGTCCAAAGTTACTCATAAATTCTTGTCTGCCAGCTCCACCATCTCACTTCCGATCTATCAACCTCAAGGATGACATCCTCAAGTAAGGGCTAGCCCGCCTTTTCCCTTCTCTCTCATTTTCTTCCTTTCGTTAGGTCAGGATGAGGAGGTCACGATGGCGCTGTTTGGGGTGTTGGAGCGGGTTAATTGGCAAGGTTTTCTCACCACCTCTTTCATACTCGCTGACAAGTAGGTCTTGTGAATTATTTGGTAGGATTTGTAATTTCTATTCAGTCTGTAATAGCTCTTGTAAAGTATTTTCTTCATTATTAGTGTGAAGAATTTCAGAGTTTGTAATAGATCTTGTGAAATATGTAATAGCCTGTAATTGCTCTTGTGAATTATTTTGTCAAGTCCTAAAGGTTTGTAATTCTCTATGGCACAAGTCAATAAGAAAGTTTGCATGATATATGCTACTTCTCTCGTAACGTGAATATGATATAGTTCATGAATATATCATTCTTTTCTTATGTTAGCTACTTTCTTGTTAAACATATTTCTTCTATGTAGGACATGTACTGGATGTGACGGATTGGCCATGGGCATTTTCTCAGTTTGCATGGGAGCTGTCTGGCATCCAGAATGTTTTTGTTGACATGTGAGTAGTCAACCAATATACGACTGAGGTACATTCTGTAGAATGTCACCATTTTGAGTAACTTCTATAAATATGAGCAGTTTCTTCTTTTTAGGTTCCTACAAATATTGAGGGTCATATTGTGTTATTGATCATCTTCTCAAGTTAACGTGTTCTGCTTAATTATATTTTTTATATTTTTAATTGTGGCCACGTTACTTTGTTATATAAGTTGCAGCATGTGAAAATTATACCAGGTTATGCCAAAGTCGTTCATTTACATATCAGCCAAGGGAATCAAGGTATGTATGGATGCTAGTCGGAAGCTCTGCCTGGAATGTATTGATCCTGCCTGGAATCACCACCATCGGCAAGAAACAGGAGGATTATGCTGATTAGAAGAATAGACGGTTACATGGTACGAGCTGTTCATAATACATGCTCTATTCTATTTCTATTGTGTTAGCAACACACTCCGGTTGGAAGAGAATGGAGGAGAGGCAGAGAAGAATCGGGGCAGGAAGAAGATACGGAGAGGAAGAGCAGGAAGAGAGAGTGACTTGGGGAAGAAGAAGAACAGTACAATAACTTTGGATAATTGTTTGATCCCCTTTCTCCGATAGTTGCGTGCCTTTTATTCCAGCACATAGCCAACCATCCATCCTGGCCCACTTTCCAGCTGGTCCATTGTGGTAGTCCTGACATTCCTCTCTCCTTGACATGCGGCTTGCCCCCAAGCCGCTGTCACTACAAGAAAATGAATTTTTAGTCACCCAAGTAATTTAGTTACTAAAAATTGATATATAGTGACCAAGATTTAGTTTTTATTGTAGATATATATTTTTAGTGACCAAAGTACATGCTCATTAGTTGATAAATTCATTTAGTTACCAAAAGTTCTCTAGTTGTTATTTAGTTTTAGTGACCAACATGTTTAATTGTTGGTTACTATATACATATAGTGATAAGGTTTTAGTGACCAAAATGTGACCAAGGCTTTTAGTGACAAAATAGTTATAGTGACTAAAATTACACATATAGTGATCAAATACTTTGGTGACTAAAAAGTATTTTTCTTGTAGTGTGTTCTATCTTAACCGCCGGGATACCATGGAAATTGCTCAATCTTCATGTAAACTTTTCCTCCTTAAGAAGCTCCCAGGAAGGATGTACTGTATTGGTCCCATGACAGCTTGTTTGTTGTTGTGTTCTGTATAATTCCGCTTCACCGCAGGCATAAGCACCAGCACCAACAGGGATGTGCACATTAAAAGCATAACCAGAACCACAAGCATTCCGCCAAGAAATCCCGCAGCATATGCTTCCTTCTGGGTTCTCTCAAGGTTGTGACTCTCATTCTGTGAGACCCCCTTCCAGGAAGTCTTTGTGCCACAAGTATCAATCCATAGACCAGTAGTTGGTACGCACATTAAGAACAAAGAGATATTATTACACGTACAGGTTCGACATACTACAAGTCTTAGAAAAGGTCTAACAAACATAGTCTATATTACAGCCATCAAATCAGAGCAGCGACTTTATTCAAACATCACACTACTAGGAGACTAACACTACACCACAGGCAAACTCGAGCGAAGGACGGGACTTCTAATCTTCGTAGTCGGCATCATCCACATCGTCTTCATCTTCTGAACAAAACAACAGCAGGGGGAGAGGTGAGTACGAAAGCACTCAGCAAGTCCTAACGGTAGGAGAGGTAGGGTTCGCAGAAGCGAAACAAGGGAAGGCTTGAGGTTTTTATTTTTGCGGAAAGCAAGTTTTTCTGCAAGGACTTCCTAATGGATAAATTTTTAAACCCGACAGAAAACATTATTTGTCATGTTTTAGTAGAGTGCACCTGAGGAAGGCTTTCACTCCCCCCATCAGTTCCCAAATTTTAAACGGGCACTAGCACGCTTCCATGCAGGCCCTTGGCACACAGCCAACACATTTCCGAAACACGGGCATCTACACCCACTCACACGACAAGGATATTATAGAAAACTAATCGTACGGTACCCAAAAAAAATAGCATGCCATTACCATGACAACGGCATGTCCGAAAGGATTTTACACTCTGTAGAGGTTGTACACTGTACTCACAGGTTAGCATGCCATTACCTGATCAACAAAGTTGCATAACGCTTACCCCATAACTACATAGGATTCCACAGGTTCCACCCAAGACGCATCCAGAGGCTATCCGTCGAGGTTTCACTCCCGATGACACGACGGTACAATCTCGGAGCCGGATCGTGAAGATTTACCACAGCCACATCTTTTCCTGGTCCCCTACTTACACCAGGTATTACTAAACTAAGGGCTATATCCGTAGGCTTACGGTTCTTTGACGCTGGCAATTACATGGTTGAAAGCTGGGCAGTGAGTTATCTCACGCCTTGCTTCTGGCCTCTTGTGTCACTTCGAGCTCCTAGTGGCTCAATGTGGAAAGCCTACATAGCAGGGATAAGTCTCGTCCAAAATGTACAGGTTCTGTAGTTGCACAAAAATTGCTAACTCGAGTGCTAACGAACCGGTCCTTATATGGCAGGGGTGGCAGACTCGTCCACGGCAGGTGGACTACAGCGAAGCCTATACAGCTATCACCATCACCTCATGTGAGCCCCACCCCACGACCAGAATCAACCCTCTTCACCTAACACCAGTTGCACTATGCCCGGCCCATTTTATTTTACTCACACTACCAAACACGTTTTAACACATTTTGCAAAAGAGTGATGTAAGGTGTGGCAGTACGAGGCACCGCAATTGGGGTCCTAAGCATTTTTTAATCAAGGCAACTTTCCGTTCATTGAAAGTATTTAAAGAACGAAAATCCTATGGTTAACAAGGGTGTGTCATCAATTGGCTAACAAGGTGATATTTATATTAACCACAGCAAGTTACTGACATAAATATAAATACCCAGAATCAAGTAGGAACTAAACTACACAATGTTTAACACATTTTAAAACATACGTAGGCCAGCATTTAGCTCTTATAGGTGCAGCAGTAAACATATGTTCAATGTGGTTCAAAGGGGTGTTAGGACTTGCCTTCAGCCGCGTCTTCGGGTTCTTCTTCGTACTCAGGCTCTTCAGGTTCTTCTTCGTACTCGGACTCTTCTTCGGCTACAAACAACAATCACAATAAGATTACTAAAGACAAAGCTATGAAACTACAAAAGAAAGGAGCACCAAGCAAAACATGGAGTTTGGATAGGCTAGGATGGTAGGGCTCATGGTTTTGTGGTCGTGGACACGAAATCGGGGTTTCATGGATGTGGACAAGAAATCGGGGTTTTGTGAATGTGGACAGGAAATCGGGGTTTCGTGGACACGTAAAAGTGAAAGTTCAAGGTTTTGTGAAAGTTCGGAGTTTTCGTGGAAGTTCAGGGTTTTGTGGAAGTTCGGGGTTTTCGTGAAAGTTCGGGGTTTTGTGAAAGTTCGGGGTTTTGTGGAAGTTCAAGGTTTTCGTGGAAGTTCGGAGTTTTATGAAAGTTCGGGTTTTTGTGGACACGTGAAAATCGTGACGTGTCCGTGGACACGCGGACACGTGAAAGTTCATGACATGTCCGTGTTCGTGTCCATGACTGTGGACACGGGGCTATGGCCGTGTCCAGGGTGGACACGCGGACACGTGTCCGTGTCCGAGAACCCTAAGTCGGGCGAACTTGACGTGAACGTGTGCATGGAGCGTGTGTAGTGTCTCGCAGTGTTTCGCGACCCATTGGTCGGGGACTAGGGCCGCGTTTGCTGCTCGGCGGGTGTGTGCACGTGAGAACGTGCACTGGGCATTCCCGACGCGCTCTGGCGTGTTCTGGTTACACTCTAGGCGTGCCGGACGCGTTCCGAGCACGTGTCGGCGTTCCCTACCCAGCAGGGGCGTGTGTGACACAGCCAGGGAATGGTATGTGTGTGCAACAGGGTTCTAGGGTCGGTGGTGGTGTGTGACACTTGCCGGGACCAGCACGCGTCGGACTCGCACGGGGCGCGCTCCGCCCGGCTAGCGCGCGCGGTGCGGTCTGGGGCACAGCCCTGGCTTGAACCCTGGTTGGACTAGCCAAGGCCGGGTGATGGCCGAAGGTGAGCCGGTGCGGTGGTGGTGAATGCGCCTTGGGCGCGAGGAGGGTGTTGCCGGTGAGGGGGGACAAGGGCCTCAAGAGAAGGCTCCTTGGCCGATGAGCTGCGAAAGGGCTCCCGGAGCTCTATGACACGCTCGGTTTGGGCCGAGGCGGCGCCACGGCGTCCGGCACCGTGAGCCCTGCCGTGGCCGGCGGCGACTCTCGAGGAGAGGCCAGAGGACACGTGCGCGGGCCATTTGGTGAACTCCATGAGTTTTCCTAGGGTGAGGCGGTGCTGCTGGGGGATCCTATTGGGTTAATGGCCGCCGGACTCGAAAGGAATCGGTGGTGGCGCTAGGTGGCCGGCAATGGGGAAGAAGGAGATGAAAGCAACGATTTGGGCAAAATTTGTGTGGGCGAGGGACAGTGCGGACAAGGGCGTGTGCGGGGTGAAGCTAGGGGCGCGCGGACACGGCAGTGGCACCCTTTTATAGCCGGTACCGCGGTGAAGGCTCCGACTGGGCACGGCGGGGGCGTTCATTGCGGAAGTCCGCGGGTCAGCGGTGTGCCGGCCAGCCGCTGCATTGCAGGAGCCACTGGACTGCACCGTGGCACGCTAGGAAGGTGCCGGGTGGCAAGGGCGCTCCGGGCGAGGCTGGTACGCCACGACGGCGTCAAATTTCTCCGGGCGGCGGTGAACACCGGGAGCTCGGGCATTAAGCACGCGATTTGACAGGATGAGCAGCGTTGATTGCCTTGACGTCCGTTGGTCGGGGCGGCGAGTGCGTGAGGTTTTACTGCGGTCGGCGAAACAGAGCCAGTCGCGGCAGCGAGGCGGAGAGCGTCGGGCACGCGTCCGCCTGGCCAAAACCGGTCGCGAGGCTCTCGGGGTGCGGCTTTTTTCCACCGAGGCGTGACGGTGACTTGACGGCTGACAGCAACGGGCTTCCGACAGCTGCTGTGGGCGCGGCGTGGCCATGGCGGCACCGTACAAGTGGCGCCCGCGCCCTGCCGGTGGGACGCGCCGGGGAAGGAAGAGAAACAGGGGAGGCGAGTGAGCTGGGCCGGGAGCAGCAGAGGCAGGCCGGCCCAGCTGGGCTTTGAGCCCACGCGGAAATTTCAAAATTTCCCTCCCTTTTCTCTAATTGGCTAATGGCTTAGGAATTTTCAAACTCCATGAAACAGCAATTAAATTTCCAAAAAGAAAACGAAAGCGAAGAAAGAAGCCAAACACTTGACAGGTTCAAATTTTTAAACTTTTGAAATTCCAAGATTTGCTACCTTGTTTCTAGTTTAATTTAATTTTTGAAGCAAAATTTTAAGAAGGGACCTAAAACTAGGTTCTCAAAAGCCAAAGAAATTTTTAATAAATCATTTTTCCTTAGTTTGAAATTTTGGGATGTGACACATTCACATATTCACCTCTAATGTAAATGTAAGCAGCCAAGGTCCTCACTCCAATTCCCACAATAAGGTATCCATCCAGAAGTTTGCAGGGATTAGGACACATGATTTTTCTGTCTTGGCAATTTCCAGACTCACAAGCATTAGCATTAACAACAAATGAAGGAGGATGTCCATCAAGCACCTTGATGTGACATCCCGAATTTCAGGGCAAGTCTAAAAATACGTAATTCAAAATTTTTCTAACTTTCACTCTAACTATTTTCTTTTCACCTCTCACCTTTCTTTTCTTTCCTATTTCAAAAGGCAAAAACCTCACTAAATTTAAAACTTAGCTACATTGAAAATTTCTAAAATATTAAAAATTGAAGTCTGACAAGCGACTGAGCCCTTTTTGTTTTCTTTTCTTTATCATTTGTTTTGTGTCTTGAATTCAATTCTTTGAATCCCTACATCTTACCAAATTTGTTTGAAATCCCAAATCTATTCAACTCTTTTGAATCCAACCTTTTCGAATCCCAAACCTACCGAAATCCTTGAATTTCAAATCCGGCCGATTCCTCTTAATCCTATTTGACCCTATCCAAATTAGTTCACTCCTCTCATAAAGCCACTTGTCATCTGAATTTTATAGAGGAAACTATAATCCGAATTTGGTGATCATCCTAAAACGAAAGTTGTCCATCTCAAAAAGTTCTTCAACCCTGCAATATTTTATATTCATCGGAGCTCGGCAAGTTGACCTTTGGAAGGAAAAACAGAGGCTGCTGCTGAAATTCCGAAAAATCTGAAAATGGAAAAAATCCGGCGGGCCCAGCGACCTTCTCCCTTTCCTCTGTCTTCTTCCTCGGCGCGCCTGGCCAGCAAACCAGCGCGCGCGGCGCCACGCGTCCTGCCATGCGCAGCATAAGAGCTCTCCGCCGCTCTCCCAGTGTCACACGCCGCACGTCGCCTGCCCAGTTCCCCGTCTCCTCTTCCCGTGTGCGCTAGCGTTGGCCACCTCCGCGACGCGCGCGCCACCACGACACCGGACATCCTCTGCCGTCGGCCTCCACCGCCGCCTCCCCGGCCCAGCCGAGGTTGCAGCGAGGACCGCCGGGTCGCCCTCACACTTTCACGCAAGTCTCGACCTTCACCACCACCTAATCGGACTTCAATTTCCCCATTCCCGTTCGGCCGCCCTGCTCGTCGAGCCGGTCGCCGCCGGAAATTCGTCGGCGTTGAACACCGATTTCACCTCCAGGTGACTCACTCGGCACCGCAGAACGCTCCTCCACCATTTCCAGTCCGCCTCAAGCCGTCTCTGACCCTACGGGCCGCCGGCACCGCGCTCTGCTATGGTACGCTGCCCACTCTCTGTCGACGGTATGACACGGCGTCTCCCTGCCCCCTCCGAGCCATTGAGAAGCTTCAGCACGCAGCTCACCTGCTTCTCCATCGGAATCAAGAGCTCCCCAACGCTGTCACTGCCCGGGCGTCGTGCAACGCCGCTAAGCGCCGCCTCTGCCCGTCGCCAGCGCGCTGCCATGCCTTCCCAGCCCTGTAGCACCCCCAGGAAGCTCCCCGGCGCCGCCCTTGTGCTTCGCTGCTTGGGGCTCGAGGCCCACCGGCCGGCCAGCCGCCTGGCCGCCGGTGAGGACCACGGCGTGGACCGGACCCTGGCCACCAGTCCACAGCTCACGGTAACAGGCCACCCGATCCAGTAAAGCCCTTTTTCAAAAATGCCCCTAGTCTTCTTTGAAATCTATATTTAACTGATATGCAGTGGCAAGGATTCCTCTGATGTTTTCTGACAAGCCACTGGAAGTCCAATTTTCTCGCATATCAGTCCCTGCCGCATTCCATATGGTAATGACCCCTTTATAGAAAGCTCCCCAATTTCATGTTAGTTACGATATAGTCTTATTCGTTTTTACATCAAGACTCCCGTTCATTTCGGTAATTGCAGAAACACCCACATCCACACCACGAGGGTTGGACACGGAAATTGGCACGTGTCCAGGACACAGTTGCCACCTGACCCGTTCACACATGTTCTAGAGCTCGGACACGGACACGTCACAGCTTTCACGTGTCCACGGACACGTCACGATTCCACGTGTCCACGTGTTCACGGACACGTCACAGTTTCCACGTGTCCACAGACACGTCACGGTTTTCCCGTGTCCACAGACATGTCACAGTTTTCACGTGTCCACGGACACGATCACAATTTTCTCGTGTCTACGGACACGATCACAGTTCCCATGTCCCCGGACACGTCACAGTTTCCACGTGTCCACGGACACGTCACAGTTTTCACGTGTCCACGGAAACCCCGAACTTTCACGTGTCCACGGAAACCCCGAACTTTCCCATGTCCATGAAAGCCCCAAACTTTCCCGTGTCCACGGAAACCCCGAACTTTTTCCCGTGTCCATGGAAACCCCGAACTTTCCCGTGTCCACGAAAACCCCGAACTTTCCCGTGTCCACGGAAACCCCGAACTTTCACAAAACCACGAACTTTCACCCTCACATGTCCCCGAATCCCCGAACTTTCAAAAAACCCCGAACTTCCACTCTCACGTGTCCACGAATCCCCGAACTTTCACAAAACCACAAACTTTCACTCTCACGTGTCCATGAATCCCCGAACTTCCACAAAACCACGAACTTTCACCGTCACGTGTCCACGAATCCCCGAACTCCCACAAAACCACAAACTTTCACTCTCACGTGTCCACGAATCCCCGAACTTTCACAAAACCCCGAACTTTCACTTTCACGTGTCCACGGACACATCACAGTCCACATGTCCACGGACACGATTACAGCTCATATATTCACATGTCCATGAACACGTCACAGAACTCTGTGTCCACAGAGAAATCTCCGATTCTGGACACCCGTGTGTCCAGGGGTTGTGGACACACGCCGAACCACGTGTCCACATGATTTTTCCTCGATTCTGGACACGCAGGTATTTAGAGGCCATGGACACAGGCCAAGCCATGTGTCCATGCAGCCTTTGCCAGTTTTCGGTAACAGACTAGCTGGCAACAGCACCACGAAGTTCGTCCCCTGTTTCACGCCTGCACACACACACCCGACAACTGTGGACATATGTCGGGTAGCGTGTCCACGAGGGAGATTTCCTGTTTTCCATCGTGAACACCTTGTTCGTCTCACCACCGCTACACCTTAACTAAGTTTTCAGTGATCTTGGTGCCATTGGAACCATTATCTCAAGCTCCATCACATCGAATCATCCAAACCTCAGCCAATCTCCGGTCTTGCTGATTCGCTTCTATAGTAAGTTCTTCGCTGAGTTTAATCGCGTTCCTTCTTTTGTTTTATCGTTGTTAGTGCAAGTCTTTAACTATGATGCATTCTAAGCATAGATTTATACTAGCTAAGGCACGCCACAGCATAGCATAACCCCATTATTCAGCACACGTTAATATGCGCACCCATGTTAGAACTAAAAAACCTAACTTAAAATTAGAATTATAAAATTAATAGTTAAACACTAATAACTAAATACTAGAAAGTAAGTAAACACTTTAGTTAGCAGCCCATAAGCAATCTGCCATGTAGTCACCCATGCAATGGCACCTTTTAGCGCTTGTGTCACTTGTTAGTTTTAGCAATTTAATTATATGAAATAAGTTAGGTAATTAACCATTAAGCACCTAAAGTAGTACACTCATATAAGTATAAACTAAATAACTAACAGTAGCAATATGCCCATCACCACATCACAGTTAATGCCATATATTTAGTGTAGGAGTTCAATTGTATAGTAGAATCAAGAAATACTCACAAGAAAGTATGTGTAACACATCAGTACACGCTAGTGCACGTACCACCTACTAGCACTAATGGCGTAACTAAATAATTAATAGCTAAATACTCGACCACCTACAGGCATGTTAGAAAGTAAGCATAAATTAATCAGAATACTTATGTATTTCACTTTACATCGGTACACAACGGCACACGTGCTATCTTAAGTCGCGCTCACATTCGAAACCATGATACATAGATATAAGCACAGGCCAACGATAAGTGCAAGCGCACAATGTACATGGATAACTCAGGTCATGAGCCGTGACATAGAAGCACGCACAATGCACTCATGATATAGTTTTATCACTGGGTATCAATCAGAATAACTCTAATGGCCAACAAGTAGTGAATGGTCCTAAATTAAGGTCTACATAAAATGATGTACTGTTCACAGGACTACACATGCACATGCCTCTCCAATAGCCATGCTGGTGGGCCTCACCGCTCCTCGTAATAAACAAGTAGTAAATAGTCCTAAATTAAGGTCTATATAAAATGATGTACTGTTCACAGGACTACACATGCACATGCCTCTCCAATAGCCATGCTGGTGGGCCTCACCGCTCCTCGTAATAACTAATCACCGCATCATGCATGACTTGCCCTAAGTTTTTCTCGCGGTGTTATCTGGTTCTTAGTTGGAGTTCTTTGGATTTTATCATTCCTTCTTGAGTTGTGTTTCTTTCGCAGTTGTTTTATTAGGCTTTTCCTTCGCGTAGATAACGCTGAGTGTAAGGAAGAGTCAAGCCTCAAAAGGGACCAGAAGGTCTACGTATGAAGAGAAACTCGTAGATTGGGCGCGAAGCTAGAGATTGAATATCGAGATCTTGAAGAAGAAGCCTTCAACCTCAAGCTTGAAGATTAAGGAATTTACAGACAAGCTCTAACCTCATATTGAAACCTGTAATTTGCTAATGCTCCCATAGTGCCTATTTATTCTGCTATGCATGATATCTAGGTTTGAAACGTTGTGTTAGTCATAATCTTACTTGATCTTAGGTATTTATATTTATGTCAGTAACTTGCTGTATAGATGTGAATACCTTCTTTGAAAACCATTGACGAAGTGTCCTTGATAGCCATAGGGATTCCGTTCCTAGATAGTTTTATAGAACGGATATTACCTTGTACTAGATCTGCTTAGGACCCTATTTACGGTGCTCCGCACCGCCGCACCATATACCATTAATTTGCAAAATGAGTTGAAAGAGTTTGGTGGTGCGAGTACAAATAAAAGGGAGCGGAATTAGAACAACTGGTGCTAGGTGAAGAGAGAATGTTTCTGGCCGTGAGGTGGGGCTCATCTGAGGTGATGGTGATAGGTGTGTAGGCTTCGCTGTGGTCCACCTGCCGTGGACGAGACCGCCACCCCTGCCATATAAGGACCGGTTCGTTAGCCCTCGACTTGGTAATTCTCGTGTAACTATAGAACCTGTACATTTTGGACAGGACTTATTCTTTCTTTGTATTCTTTCCACATCGAACCACTGGGGGGTCGGTAGTGAAGACACAAGGGAATAGGAGAAGGGCGTGAGATAACTCGCTGCCTGGCCTTCGACGATAATTGCCAGCATCACGGGAGCGTAAGCCCGCGGATATAGCCTCTAGTTTGGTAATGCCTATGGATTAGAGGGGACCAGGAAAAGGCGTGAATGTGGTGGATATTCACGACTCGGCTCCGGAAATGTACCGACGCGTCATCGACGGCCTGGAAAACGCGTCATCGACGGCCTGAAAAACCCGAGTGATGGCCCCTGTTTGCACCTTGAGTGAAATCTGTGAAAAACTGTGTAGATGTGGGATAGGCGTTATGCAACTCTAATGATCAAGAGTAGCATAATCTGTGGGTACAGTGTACGACCTCTGCAGAGTTAAAAAATTTTCCGGATAGGCCGTTGTCACGGTATTGACATGCTACTGTTCGGACGCCTACGATTAGATTTTCTATACTGCCTTGAAGTGTGAGTGGGTGTAGAAACCCGTGCTTTGGAAAGTGTCTGGAGGGAATAGTAGAGGCCCTTCCAGTTAAAAATTAGGAAACTGGCAGAAACGGTTTGTACTCTCTCAGATCCAACTTATTAATATATAGATAATAAATGCTTTCACTCTCTTTTGAAATCTTCTGTAGTAAACCTTGTATAAAACTTGCTTTTTACAACATGGACCTTACTGCCTCATCTTTGCTACAACCAATGTGTATCTATAGTTATACCTTTGCTTAGTGTTGAAGCTTGCTGAGTACCTTATGTACTCACCCGCCTGCATTTGTGGCTTTAGACAGTGAGGATCGCGTAGGTGTTGTGCTGGTTTCGTTCTGCTTCCTAAGTCTACTTGTAGATTTGGACTCTGGTGTTCGCTGCCTGCTCTGCTTTTAGTTGGTCAACCGGTGTAGGATCATAGAGATCCTCATGGTGTGGCCACTAAAAATCCTGTCTCAGGTTAGTTTTTTTTTTCGAAGTATACTTTCGATATATATTCTGTTGTGTTGTGTGTATCAGCTACTGATCCAAAGACTGATACTGTATCACAGTGCATCTTGGAAACGGAGTGCGCGAGCCATAAAGGACCATGGAATATCAGAAGGGAAACCTGCACGTGCTTCCACACCCTCGGATACTTGATTTCATCACTGCATTCTCTATGCAGTCGGCCCCCTTAAGTGCCCAATCATCCTGTACCAGTTGCCCCTCTGCATTGGTGTGCTTGATATAGTATAAGCTTGTGTATGGAATGATTTGCTAGCAGAACAAATGCCAGCAACACTGAGAGAACAAGCTTGTTGTGCCACATGACTGAAACTCTTGTGACTTGGGGGTGGCCATGGAGGCTGTAGTAACCAACAGATTGGCTTCTCCCATAACCGTGGAATGTTTGGCGATGGCGAGTGAAGGTGACTGCATCAATGTTGTAGATATGTTCCCCAACAAAAACGTGCTCATGTGGGAGCTAGTAAACGATACATGGCATGTACACATTTCTTCAAACACCTGTTGAGCACTCAAGCTGGCCAATGCGAACTGCAAGCCACAGTTGAAGAACTCCTCGTCAGAGTACAGGAAATTTAGGAAGCCGTTGTAGTGGTTGTTGTGGTGCGCGCACTTGCGTGCAATGGCCGGTAGCATCACGTAGTTGGGTCCGAGAGGCAGTGACGCTGCGTGTCGGAGTAGGAGACGATCCTGGTCTGCAGCAGCTTGTTGTCGGAGTAGTAGATGCCCGGCACGATGATGACGGGGCAGGAGGTGAGCTGCTCGTTCTAGGTGAAGAAGTTATCGATGTTGCGGTTGAGCGCTATGCGTCCCACAGCCCACTGCAGGAGCCGGTCCTCGAGCCAGGTCTGGGTCACGTCGAGCGGGTCGAAATCGTACCGGTCCTCATGGTCCGCGGTGATGGTCCGGATGTAGAGCGTCCACTCTGGGCAGTTGCCGGTGGCGACGGCATCGCAGAGGTCCTTGGTGGCGTAGCCGTGGTTAGTGCCACCGACGGTGACAGGCTTGGTGGCCTCCATGTCGCTGGCCAGAACAGCGATGGCTGTCGACGCAACTGCCACAGGCTCGGGATCAAGGATGACCTCCTCTGCGATGATGTGCACCGGAACGGCTTCCGCGATGTTGACAGCGAGGTTCTGGAATTTCATCGAACATGTGGTGGGCGTCGACATGCCGATGTTGCTGAGGTCGTCGTCAAAGATCGAGGGCGCAGCAGCAGGCCCGATCTGGTTGAAGGTGAGTGCGGTGGTGGAGAGGTCGACGGATGGCCCTGTCGGACGTGTCAGCGGAACCGGAATAGGCAGGATGCCGGCCTCCGATGCTGGCGGTGCGTGCGTGCACTCGTGCAGCTTGGCGACCTCCACTTGGACGGTGGAGACGGAGGCTTCAAGCATGTTGGTGGTGATGCAGGTTGATGCCGGCCGGAGACGGCAGCGACTCCTGGACGTCGCGAACCGAAGCTTCGATGTTGGGCGTCCACACGTTGAAGGACTCGTCGAGGTCGGGCGTAGACTCGAGCGCCACACTGCAGGCCTCCTGATTTTGCTCGACATCGGCAAAGCGCTTGGACCACAGTGCATCCTGGGCTGCACGCGATTTGTTGATGGCGGCGCGGAACTGCATGACTGCGGCGAGGATGAGCTCGGTGTTGGGCTCCATGGTGCCTGAGGATCGATGAATGAAACGAATGATCTTAAATTTAAAAATTTAACATTGACATCAATTAAAAAAAACGAAGAGAGTATTGTTTTTCTAGATGTGACTAAGAATGTGCTTTTCAGATATTGAGGAGACCAAGAACGGCTGAAAACAAATTTATGAACTTATATATATATATAGAATGACTCGGGTGATGCCAAAGTTTCTCGCGCACATGACGTACACAACAATATTGGCCATGGCAGTGCTTAAGTTACAACACCAAGAGTGCAATGATGACATGCATAGTGAGGACGATGGGTGCAATGGCATGAGTGTTGGCAATGCTATGCATGATGAAGGCAATGGTGGCAATCAAGAAGAGTAGTAACATGAAAATGGCACGTGATCATTTTGGTAGTGACTTATATTGTGGCTTTTCTGCTCTTGATATGAACTGGGGATGCATTATTTTGCTAATTTAATGTTTGCAACAAATTTTCATGAGGGTGAATAACAAATTTGTGGCGTGCTGTCTAGCCTCACAGAAACATGTGGGTCAGTGTCATTTTTGTGAGGGCTTTCAAGTCACGTGAAAATCATTTCCATGATGGCTTAAGACTGTCAATATATATATTTTCGTGGTGGGTGCTGACCCTCACAAACAACATTGATCTTCTCTCTTTCTTACTGCATTACAGCAAGTATAGCAAGCATGTATACATATCATACTCAAATAGGTGTTAGAAATTAATCACATCAACATGGCATTTATATACTCCCATTTGTTTGGACATCACATAAGCATGACAACGTATATATAATAAAAGCACCATGACACATCCAATAAAGCAACAATTACCATCAACTCGATAAAGGTAGCACTACAAGTGAAACAAAAGCACAGGTCACAATTACATGTCTAACTATAGTATAGCATTCAAACATTGAACCATTCACCAAGCCTCCCTGTGGTCGTGTAGGACATCCTACCCCTTCCTCTTCCCCTTCATCTTCCCCTCCCTGAGCACTTGGTGGCCTTCTGCTATGAGCAGCACTGACACTTGCATTTTCATTTTCGCTCACAATAGAACTAGCTTTGTAGCAAAGCAGTTTAGAAGAAATTAGTAAAAAACAGGAAAGAGATATACGTGCAGCTACAAATACACTAACACAATCATATCACTTAGACATATGTAGCTATATGGTCATTGCTTCCCTCTCAATTCACTCTCTGAGGATACACGCTTCTTCTTTTCACAAGCCATCGGGCCTCTTTTCAATACTTCGCTATATGGCCCAGCTCATCACACTAGGTGTAATTTCTTTTCTTCATGCAGGTTCATATGATGCTTTAATCCCCCTACACACCCTTGGCCTTACAGGTTCCTTCAGATTTGAGATTGTTGATTTTGTGGCCAAGTTCAACATGTAGTCAATAATGTTGAGATTTCATTGGTTTAAATGCACCCTCATAATTCTCAACAGAGAAGTATTGATGGATAAAGCATTACATATTAATCTCATTACTAACCTCAAAAATGGTAGATAAAACATGGTTGCAGGGTTTCCACAAACAGTTGCTAAGTGCTAAAACGATAAGTCTTCTCATATAAATTGACTGCATGTCTTACTTGTCTAATATCACTTCAGCTGTAGTATTTCCACATATTAAAAATTTCATGTTCCTTCATATCTTTGAGCATACAAAACTGTAGTGATAGTTGGAATGATCCTTCCCGTAATTTTATTCCCAATTTTACATGTCAAATCAAATGTGACTATGATCATTTGTCTTATGTTGGCAAGCATGTGCACAAACTGATTGAGGTCCAATTTGAAATTTGAATTTGAATTCAATTTAAAAAAGAGACAAGTTCAATATTCGAAATGTGTTTGGCAAATAATTTTTTGAAATGTTTGTGGATACATGAATTTAGGTAACATAGTTGAGTCTATTCAATTGTTTAAAGGCCTAAATATATTTTTCTTTTAAAAGAAATATTTTTATTCATGAATTTTATGATAATATGTATTTCAAATTTGAACTTTGGCCACAGAAAAAAAATAAAAAGTTGTGCTTCATGTAAAATTTAATCTTATTCTCGAGAAGCTTAAGAGTCTCCAAAATTTCATATTCTCGAGAAGTGCTTGATTTCAAATTTGGAACAAGTCGACAAGTCAAGTGAGAAGAGAAAATATGGATGCCACCACCCCCCATGCAAAGAGGAGGACGACACCACTGCTTACCTCTTAGTGTTCGGTCTCTCTCTCTCTCTCTCTCTCTCTCTCTCTCTCTCTCTCTCTCTCTCTCTCTCTCTCTCTCTCTCGTGTGCCCTCCCTCCCCTGTTTAGTCAAAAACTTAGTTGATACGTACAGGTCTGAGGATGCTTTGTAAAGGCCTTGTAGTGATCTTGTGGCTGAATATCTATGAAGTTTGCTAATGCTTGACTCACACAAGCATATCTATATTGGATATTAGTCCACCTGGCAATGACTTGTGGGTAAAGGTGGTGCGGCTTCTGTGGAGCGTAAAACTATTATGATAGCCATGCCCATGTTAGAGTGGTGCTTGGACTCCATGGTTAACTGGATTTGTTTGGTTGGTTGTTTCTTTGGTAGTCAGGCGGTTGGAATAGAATGAATTCACCTAGTGTTGGTAACCTGCAAGTGAGCTTGGCAGCTGGATCGAATCCAATGAAATGCTTGTCTGAGGAGCATAGCACTAAACATAGTTTGTTTTGATAACTGAGTCTATAATTCGTTGCAGAGCCAATAAAAGCATGAGTCAAACCTTCTTGAGGTTACCCTGCACATAATACATTTGTCAATTTACTTTAGTATAATATGTACACACGCTTGCTATATTTGCTATAATACATGCCGTTAAGTAAGAAAGTAAGAAGATCAACGAAGATAAAAGTCAATTGAAGACGATGTCAACCAGGTCACCTTGGCCCTTGTCGTTTTGTCTATGGTGTGCCCTGGAGTTTCCTCTACCGCTGTAATTTAAAACTTTGGTATTCCTTTAAAAGTTGTTTGTATTCAACATATAACTTGTCCTACATTTGTGGTTAAATTTGAACCGGAGAAAAATGAAATCTCTTTCGAATTTCTCTTTATACACCTTCCTTTATTTTATTTGAAAGAAAACCTCACATAAAAGACAAACTATTAAACAAAGAATTTCCAAGAATAAAAAAATAATTAAAATTAATTTTAGTGCGGATTTATTGGGATTTATTGAATTTCGTCAAAATTGCTCCTTTGGATTTATTTCGCATTTGAATCTCTTGTATTATAAACACCCAAAATTTCCTTCTGCGCGGGCCGTGCATTCACCACTGGCCCATTTGCTTGGCCTGCTCCCCTTCACACCACACGGGCCGTTTTCTTTCCGGCCCAACTCCCGAGCCCCGCCTCCATTCCCAGCCGGGCCGCGCACTCCTGGCCCACTTGGCACGCGCGCGACCCACACAGCCCAGCCGAGCAGGCGGTCTGGTAGGGGGCCTTCTTCCCCAGGCCGCCGCCGCGCTGCCGCGTTTCAGGGCGCGGCACTCCGGCGTACCGCGCCGAGCCGCCCC
>BCLG01001213.1:37826-81187 GCA_001602295.1 Zoysia matrella
GCGGGCCCATGGCCCCCCGGGCCGCCTCCGGCCACCCACGCTGACTGGTCACTGGGCCACTGGCCCACTTGTTGGCCACACTGCCAAAAATGCTATGCGTACCCTGCAAATTGCACACACAGATTTATTTTCAAGCCATTTTAACTTCAAATAAATTCTCAAAAAATTCCAAAAAATCTTCACTTTGCAAATACACCCCTACACGACAGAAACCCACTTAGTTAGGCCCTTTTTGCTTATCACCAATTTCACATTAGCCCTCCACATATTAAAATATTACAAAAAGGCCCTCACACTATGTTGGTCACCATTTTCACATACCACCTCCGTTCACCAAGATTTTTGTACCGTTAGAATCGAAAACCCGAGCCCTACCTTTTGAAGCCACCCAACACTCTGAGACTTTCTATTTATTTTTGGTTTTATTCAATTCTTGTTTTATGTTCATTTTCCGTACAGATTTATTTTGTCGTTTTGATCCTGTAGACGATGAGGCGCTCGAAGACGAAGAAGCCGATGACCCGGAGTACGAGGAAGAGCCCGAGGACACCTTCGAAGGCAAGTCCTAATCTCTTGACCATTTTGCTCTTAGATTTGCTATGCACCTATAGGAGCCGTATGCTTGCATGATTATAGCTATATGTTCAAAACGTTGTGTAGATACGAACCTACTTGTTAATTACATATTTATATTATTGTCAGTTACTTGCTCTAATTAAGTATAATTACCACCTTGATATCGGGTTGCCGATCAAACCTTGTTAACCGTAGAAATCCCCTCATTAAATACTTTAATGACCGAAAAGTTGCCTTGAATTAGAATGCTTAAGGACACTCAAGTGAGGCTATGCTTCACCACACTATATATTCATCATTTATCAAACGAGTTAAACGAGTTTGGAGGTGTGAGTTAAATAAAGCGGGTTTGGGTGATAGTGCAAACTCGTGCTAGGTGATGGGAAGAGATATTGTTTTTTGTCGTGGGTCGGGCTCCTAGTGCTATGTGTTGTGATGGGTGTTAGGCTTCGGATTAGTCCACCTGTTGTGGACGAGCGCTGCCCCTGTCATATAAGGACCGATTGATCAGACCTCAACGTAGTGATTTCGTGCAATCACAAAACCTGTCTAGGCGGAATTCACTTCACCCCGATGGCTATCCACAATGACCTCTAAGACAGTCGAGAGACACATCGCAGGAGCAGACATGAGATACTCACGGTTCGGTCTTCGATTCCAGCAATAGCACGCGCTAAGGGATCGTACTGCCCATCGGTATAGCCTTTGGTTTCTATAATTATCCATTTGTGTGTGGGGTCCAGGGAGTAGACGTGAATGTCTTAAACCCACAATCTGGCTACGGAAATGTGCTATCGCATCATCGGTGGCTTGGAAAACTCCGAGCGATGACCCCTGTTAGTATCTTGAGGTGGACTTGTGGATATCTTAGCGTGCGTTGGAGTGAACATTATAACTCTATTGATCAAGAGAAGCATAGCTTGTGGGTACAGTGTAAAACCTCTGTAGAGTGTATAATTCATTCGGAATGACCGTTATCACGGTATTGACGCATTATAGCTTGACTCACTTTGATTAGTCATGATTATCTCTTTGATGGTGTGAGTAGGTGTAGGTGCCCGTATTTTAGAAAGTGTCTGGTTGGGATAGTGGAGGTCTATCCAGTTAAAATTTGAGAACTGGCGGAAAAGGTGACTTCTTCCCCAATTCCAACCTCTAAAATACTGATAGAATAGGAACACTTATCTTCCTGTTTTGAAAACCTTTCTGTAGTAAAGCATGCATAAAAATGTTGCTTTTGCTAAAAGAAAACCATTATCTCCACCTTGTTGGCCCATTATGCATGTATACAGCTAAGTACGGGGTTAGGACTTGCTGAGTATATTTGTACTCACTCTTGCTGTTATTGTTTAGATGAAGAAGAAGATGGTGCTGGTCTCAATGGCGACGAGTAGGATCCTTTCTACACACAAGTTTGCCTGTGGCTTTTGCTTCTTGTCTTTCCCATTTATGTAATGACTGTCCGAGGTTGTCTAGTACATCTCGTTGGCTTGTAAGTTAAGACTTGCATGTAAGACTCTATTTGAGACAATATATGTAATATTAATGGTATGTGCTATGTATTTACGATGTATGTGCGTGCCAACTACTGATACAGGAATTGGTATGGTGCACACGGGTTATCCCAGAAATAAATTAATCCTGGCATGTATATTTTTAGTTTGCGTTTAGTTTTACGTGTATGAAAGAAGGTGTGACGGTGGACACCCCAATGTTACATCCAAAAAGTTGGGCATATTCGTGCTTACAATCTTTCGCCCTATTAGCGTAAAATAAAAGTCACTTTTATAAAAGTTAATTTTTAATCTTGATAGCTGCTTAAAGGTACTTATTTAGCTTGGATTAAACTTTTTGCGAATTGATAGCCCATCATCCACAAGATGAAAGAACACTGCTAATTTTTCCATGGGTTCTGACTCCTTCAATTGAAATTAATTGCCATGATATACTTGCTTTGGGTGGCGCAGATCAACTGTAGTTAGTCATAGTGCCTCTGTTTTTTTATATGTTACTAGTTAGCTCAGTTGAAGTAATATGAGGATATATACAAAAATTCAAAGGAGAACATTATATTTCCATTATTTTGTTTTGTGTTATTCTTAATACTGCTAAACTGTCCAACAACAAAAAATTCTTATTTTTTAGCAAGATTTTATTCATGCTATTCGAAGGGAAAGCGGCATACAAAAGGAAAACAATCTCGTGAATAAATTGCATTTCTGACCAACAAACAGAGTGGTCGAGCTTAGTCTTTGAGGTGGACTAAACGCCAGGTCCCAAGGCCTGACATTAGTTGGACGTTGGTAGGTGATGATAAATATAATAAGTATACTTAATATATTAAGTAGGGTCTACTTAATATAAGCATACCTAGGTCTCTAGACAAATACATCAAAGAAGAACAACTTGCCCATAAAGATAAGTATAACTATACTAAGAGAGACATAATAAAAGAAACTATATTTTTATTCATGATCAAAGTTGCCATAATAGGAAAAAATACATGAGAAGAGGAGTGACTAACTTCTCCAAGATGACTTTGATATGGAGGAACTTCTCCAACCTAATGGTACTCTAACAATGGAGACCTAATGGTGTATGAGTGGAAAATCTGAAATTGTGGTGTGTCTTGAAGTTGCGAGTGAGTGGTCCTATTTATAGCCTCTCTAAATCAGTTCAAAGACGTGGATCGCGCGCCAAACCACCGGAAATATCTTCAAAAAGCGCGGGAGAGGGACCATGTCGAGGTTGATAGGGAAAGGCGGTGTGCCCAGGTCGGTCGACCTGTGGGGTCGGTCGACCCTGGGGTGGGCCTTCCAGGGCCCATCTTCAGGTTGGGTCCCCTTTGGTGAGTCTTGTACGAGATTCTTCGAGAGATCTATTAGAATATTCTTTCTATCTTCGCAGGTTGACTCCTTGCCACATAGCTTCACCTGATCCATCGGTTTGTTGATTTTTGCTATTTTGAGTCATTTTCTCACTTCCTAAAGTTGATTTTCACCTGTATACACATTTTCTCTATGTACTAGTGGAACTACGTTATTTGAAGTAAAGTGCGTGCAAGAAATGCTAAGTTTTTATTTATTTTTCGAGGTTTATTGACGGTATAAGTGGTACTTAAGAACCACCAACATTAAGTATAAAAATAGATTTAAGTGTGGAACTTGTTGGCAGTAATGTTTCCAATGAAGCAAATAATCCGATATCTCTTTTTTGTAGGAAATGTAATATCTATTTTGTTGGAGAAAACTCCTTTAGTTCCCTTGATGAGTCTGGTCAAATATCAATCATTTGAAGAAATATACCCTGCTGTGGTGATATGTCCTTTCGACCATGTACATTTGATCTGGATCTAGACGTGATCTTGTTGACTATGTGATGCCATCAGAAATGAAAAAATATCGATGGATGTGAATGATAAAACTAATATGATGAACAATGTTTTCGGCAGACACAATCACGTGAGCAGATCACATGAATATCACAGCCAAGTCATGCTTATGGATTAGGTGCTCGATGTACTGACAAAATGACAACATTGTTTTAGTTATCAGTTATACATGAGATTGTTTAGAGGAAAAATGCCAAATTGAGTACGCAAATAACACAATAGAGTGCTGAATATACTTGGACCAAGACTAAACAATTCAGAAATTTAGGAAATGCCACATTTTATAAAACTTCGACTAACTTTCACGTCAGTTAAATATGAAAACCAAAAATTAAATAAAAATATTGTACTTACTTAGAGGTAATATAATGTTCCAATCGAGTAAATCCAGTAATATCTTTTTTCTTGTGTGAATTGTAATATCTCGTGTTGTGCGTGTAATATATAGTATCTCTTATGTTGGACATGTCCTTGACAGGTACGTCAAGTGTCAATCTTTCAAGAAATGTATCCCTACTGTAGCGCAAGTCAAGTCAAAAACATAATTTTATCTGAACCCAGATCTGAACTTGCTGACAATGCAATGTTATCAGATACAAAATAATACGAAGTTCCCCTGTACGGGCCAATGTGATAGACAGGAATATCACATTGGTAAAAAAAAATATATGTTTTGGTAGGTACCTTCATCATGTTAGCAGATCACAAGAATATTGCGGTGAAGTCTTGATATTTAATTAAGTTCACTAATTAGTCCTTCATGCTACTGACCCCACATCATTAATTAATTTATTGTTAATTAAGGTGCTCCCAATGGATGCCTAGGCTACTCTCAATTAATAATGTGCTGGAGCCCGAAATTTCGCTGCTGACAGTTGTTCATTAATTTTGTGCTAGAGTTCGAAATTTCTTGTGAAGAGCCCAGGTCAGTTTGAAGGTCGCTTGTGCTTGTTGATGAAGCGGCAGCCTATAAATATGGATCCAAGCAACGCCTCTTAAGTCACCCATACCACAGACGATCCACATGGCAGTACGGATGACTGTAGCAGCGCGACTGGCGCTCCTAATCTACTCGTTCCTACCGCTTGCATTGGTTTGTTGCTACACAACGATCATTTTCAGTTTTCAGACGAAACTGATATCTAACTTGTATCTATTTCTTTTCTGACCTGCATCATTTATCGTAATCTGATTTGCTAATCGTTCTAATCTAATGTAAGTTTTTTATATAAACAAATGGCAGTAACGATGTTCTAGAAAATGACCTTGATTTTCTGGTTGGCATGTATGTAAGCTACGGGTACGCTGGTGAAACAATGGTGAGAGTCAGCGCCACCCCTGTATTTCCGGCGATCCCACGGGCCTAACATCGGGACGACTTTGAGGTGCTGGTGCGCGTAGAGGCGCCAGCAGCAGCGCAGATGCAGGCCGGCATCGACCTTGTCGCTGTGCTCGATATCGGCGAGAGCATGAACACGCCGGCAGCATCCCCCAGTGGTCCATCACGGCTGAATTTGGTGAAAAAGGCCATGAAGTTCGTCATCAGCAAGCTCGACAGCAGCGACCGCCTCGCCATCGTGGCGTTCGGTGACCATGTTTTGGATGTTTGTCTTGGATTAATCTTTTTGTAAATTGATCGTCCATCGAGATGACAGACAACACTGCAAATTCTTTCCATTGGTTAACTCTTTCAATTAAAATTTCCGTCATACTTGCTTTTTGTATTACCCTTAATACTGCAGAACAATCCAACAATAATAATTCATGTTTCTTACAACATTTTATTCAATGCTATTCGAAGGGAAAGCGGGATACAAAAGAAAAAGAAACTCGTGAACAAATTGCATTTCTGACCAACAAACAGAGTGGTGGAGCTTATTCTTTCAGGTGGACTAAACGCCAGGTCCCAAAGCCTGACATTAGTTGGACGTTGGTAGGTGATGATAAATCTTCTAACGGGGTAGCTCTAGTGATGCAAGGTCGGTGGCCATCTCGCGGCATGGCTTCCCACGCAGTTTATTCTCTTTCAAGGCCTGCAGTTGGAAGAATGCAAAAAAAAAAAAAAAAAAATGCATAGTAATTAAGTAGCTGATACAGTTGGATTGGTGGATATGATGAATTAGCTGGTACCTTTGATATAAGCTCGGCCAGTTCTTGGACGTCGAAGCAGTTACGTTCATCAGCCAATGTCTTCTGGTTGGAAATCTGTATTGCCACCTGAACCATGATTTTCGCCTCCTGAGTGAGGAACCCGACAACGACATTGCTCGCTGCGCCCATGGCCGTCGGGCGTTGTGTCTGGTAACTTGATATCCATGAGGTGATGTAGGCCGCCCATAACGTCGAGTGGTAGGACCTGGCATACACCTTCATGGCGTCGATCTCTTCTTGGAGGCTTCCCAGGAGGACATCAACACCATTCCAGTACTTGTGATCTTGAACGAAGGTGGCCCACTTGACCTCCAGCTCATTCGCCAGCTCGATTCCTGAGGTGGCCGAATTGCTAAGTTCAACCATTATCTGCATTAGTTCCAATCTGACAATTTGCTGAAGAACCAGGGAGGAGCCTGCATGGCTGGGACATCTTGCGGCCTTTCGACACACACTGCTCGTTTATGAGCCGGCGCAGAATCACTGCTGCTGCGGAAGAAGCTGGCGGTGAGCAACGTATGTGCACCACAACTACTATCTTGTGGTTTGCTCTGCTCGTTGCCTTCAGCCTCCACATCGAGGTGGACGACAATCTTCTTTGTCTCGCCGGCGTGGAGCATGCCGATCTTGATTGTTTCCGCTGGTTCGGTACCGGTGGGAGTAATTGCCGACACACCATACTGGATTCTCTTTATCTTTACTCCTGCCGCCGCCTCAAGCTTGAGCACGCTCGTGCCAGGGACAACAACATCCTTCAGCCGGCCCAAACAGACAGCGACGGCTGTAGAGATATTGCTGAGATTTGCGTCGTCGACGAAGGAGTAGGTTCCACCGATTGATGCCGAGGCGATGCGGTGCAGTGCCTTGGGGTTGTGCCTGCTGCCCAGCCCAAACGTGTGCACCGGATAATTGGTCTCTTTTACCAACTTCGCCACTTTATCACTGAGGCTCTCTGATCCTCCGTCTGTGAGGACGATGATGGCGCCAGCACGTTCTGGTCCACTACGGATCTGTTATTAGATTATCAGAGTAGAGATGGTGTCAATTGTTCTCCTCAAAATTATACTATATCACCATGCATAAGTCTCTCTGGATGTATATTTCGTGTTCATCTTTCAGTACAAATACTTAATCCGGCACAATGTGGTAGATATTTCTATTTAGATTATCAGAGAAGAGATGGTGTCGGTTGTTCTCCTGAAAATTATTTTATATGACCAGGCATAACTATCTGGATGCATATTTCCTGTTCGTCTTTGAGTTGAAAAACTTAATCAATCATGTGTGACAGATATTTGTATTTAATCTAAGAAAATGCTTCCTTCCCCTCTTGCTTACACTTAGATCACATTTATCTCTCCTTTTGTTTTGCATTATTGATCTTATAGTAATTGTTAACGGATAAAAGATGCAGACACTTCGCCTATCTACGCACGATAAAGAAAACCAAGCATATTGAAAACACAGGAATATGACACCAGCAGTGAGAGTTTTGATATGTACGCATATAAAAAAAAAATCAAAAGCTTATAGGCAAGTGGCATTTCACGTGAAGGTCTTCAAAAGTGAAATAAGGGTTATAAGAGAATTCTCATGTTAGCCAACTGCCCACCTCAACAAATAGCTTAAATATAGCATTGTAATAACATAAAAGAGTTCAGCACACACCTCGGTAGCCTTCTGGAATAAGGCCTGAAACTTGGAGCCTCCTATGTGGGCCTTGAAGTGGCTCTCCATCTTTTCCGTGGCTTCTCCTGAAGCTGGATGATAGTCCACCATAGGCTCATTACCACTGGACACTCCCCAAATAGTAAGAAGATCATCACCCGCCGTATCTAGGAGATGACGGCTGCTGAACTCGATGGCTTTTTTCACCTTACTCAATAGTTCATCGTTGCTGACACAGTGTACAAAGATGAGGTGGATGGGAATACGCGGCTTCTTGGACGCCTCGACAGTTACCAGCACCTGGAAGTCGTCCCTCTTCCTCCCCTGACTGCTTGGGATCTGAGGGAAGACCGGTATGGTACTGACAACAGCTGCCTTTGTGGCGGTGCTCATCTGCGTCCACAGACAAGAACAAACCAAAGGTTAGCACACCGTGTCAGAAATCTATAAAATTCCTGTATCATATACACATGACATAGGTCCTACTCTGTTGTCCTCAGATTATTGTAGGCCATTTCCAATTTGTACATCATACCGATGAAACATTTTTCCATACTAGTGCATGTAGTATAAGTACCTTGTGCGCTGCAATTGAAATTCCATACAATTTCACTGTTGCAATGTCATTCTTTCGACCCCTACAGGCTGGAATGCAATTTTTCCATCTTTGTTTTTAGGGGTGCTTTAAACAAACTACAGTGCTTCATCTAAATTTGAAATCGACACAGCTACTAGAATATTTTATGCCAGTAGCATGGTAGATCTTTCTCTCAGCTAGTTGGGTTCCTTGTGGTGGAACCAATTAACTCGATCACACTCGGGTTCGAGTCCACTCTTAGAGTAAGTGTTAAACTTACAGCTAATTATTTTTTTCTGTACACACACACGTCCTGATCACAGGACCATAAATAGTTAAGTCATATCACAATATCAACACATGGTCGCAAAATATATCAAACACACTATGATCTTGAAACAGTTTAGATGTGCTAAGGTTCCTAGAGAGACAGTTTAGATGTATACGCAACAGAACGAAGCAACCAATCAAGGAAACAAAACATCATTACATATATAACCTCTGCGTCCAAGACAATGAAAAGGAGAATCGCCATTGCAATTGCCGCCGGGAGCCGCCCCATGTTGGACGACGATAAACCTACGCTAGTGCTATGGTTGCTTCAGGTTCGTGCTAAGCAATCGATAGTTGTTTGTTTGATGGCAGCTCCACCACCTTTGAGCGGCTATATATAAAGGCTCATTGGGATCTACCAACCGGCCCATCGGCTGGCCGTCATGCCTTTCATCATGTTACCTCATCGGCTGGATGACGTGCACACATGTTACCTCATCGGCAGGACGCGCTTCAAGATGTTTACTAGCAAAATGTTTTCGAAGGCAGACTGCTCTTCGGCAGCCATGCCCCACTTCATTTACAAGTTGTTGGAGGTGAGAACACTAACAGCAAATACTCCTCTGGTCCTGTGAGTCCAAACATTAAAACTTTAATTCATGCAATATGTGTTAGTAACAAACAAAAACTGGAGGAAATATCAGGGAGGCAGACAACTGAACGTCCTGATATTTGGGAAAATGATTTTGGAGTCTAATATATTGTTTCTCTTTGACAAAAGGATTAGTTGAGTGTCTATTTCTATCGTTATGCCAGACCAACAGGCAAGATAAAGTTATCATCGAAACAGATAATAGGAATATCATAGTCAGGGGACAAAAGGATTTTTTTTTTTAGTTTACTATGTTTTCGACCTACCCCAACTTGCTTTAGACTAGAGGCTTTGTTGTTGTTGTTGGTTACTATGTTTTCAACACAAACTTCATCACGTGAGTGATCAGATCACAGAAACATCACAATCAATTGAGCACACAACCTTTCTTTTTGACAGACACCAGCTTCGTCATGTGAGCAGATCAAAGGAATATCTCACTCAAGCCGTGCCCATTAATTAATTCGATGACACAATATAGATCTTACATATGGGGCTGGGAGTACCTCCAGCCTCCATTAACTCATGCTAATTAATTAGGAGCTCATTGATTAATCCCTCATGTGACAAACCACGTACAATTGATTAATTCCTCATTGATTATGTGATTGTAGAGAGTGCTAGTCACATGAAGTCATGCCTATCAATCAAGCGCTGAAGTTATTAACCGTACTGCTTCAGTGATCATTTAAATTACGAGATTGTTTTTGGGACAAATATGAAATCATTCACGCAAAATAACACAAATGAATAGGTGTAGCAAAACTCAACGCGCTTCATGATTTATTTTTATTCACATCCAATATATTAGAGGAAATTAATATTTCAAATTAACTGGTGACTACCATTAAAGAAAGCTTCACAATGAAAATAGGAAACTAGTCGACTACTCGGCATGAATGTGTTTGGGTAATTATCTATATGCGACCATGGCCTTGTTGTTTTACCCGTCGGTGGAGGCGAGAAGATTAATAGAAGCAAGTAATGCTTTGGTCTAGTGAGTCAAAGTATTAAAACCCTTCACTTCTAAACTATAAGGTTATGTTAGTAACAAAAGCAGAGGAGGAAATATCCGAGAAGCAGACAACTGAGTGTCCTGAGATTTGAGAAAATGATATCTGGAGTCCAATTTAACTTTTCTCTTTGACGAAGCTGAACGTCTAGTAGAGTCATTTTCTACAGAAAGCATTTTTGAATCACTGATGTCAGAGCCACTTTCAGGTTATGATTATCATGTGAACAGATCACAGGAATATCACAGTCAAGTGAGCAGATAAATTAGTGTTTTTGTTTACTATACTTTTCAACAGACACCTTCGTGCTGTGAGCTGATAGTGCAGGAGGTGCGACCATCCTGGGCCTCGGAAAGTTAGGGGACCCGCCCAGATGCATGAGCACCCGAAAACTTGAACAATTTATGAAGTTACAATTCGGAAAGAACTTCACAAAAGAAGCCACTACTAATTTTGAAGTAACATTATGAGATCCTGAAACTTATGATACAATTTACATTTAAATATTAACATAATTATATTATGTGTGATGATTGTGCTAAAGAAAAGGCTCCTGAATATGAGCTCACCCCAGACATTAAAAATATGAGGGATGGCCCTGAAGGTCCATTGAGCAGATGCCTTACATTAGTCATCTACACCTTGAGGTCCTTGATCACACAATAAGACAGACCATGTGACCATCATAATCAAATGAGCACATAACCAAACTAGGTGTTTGGTAGACAACACAGCTTAATCATGTGAGCAGATCATACAGAGATATCACAGTGAAGCCGTTCTCATTAATGGTGTTGGAGGGTGCTCACAACGATGGCATCATGTCCAAGGGGGTGGTACTGTCAGAGGTAAACACTGCTATGGTCTTGTGAGTCTAAGTATTAAATTGAGGGGGGGTGGAACCGTCAAAAGGCCCAGTTAACTCATGCTCATTAATTAGGAGCTCATTGATTAATGCTTCACATGATGGACCTCGTTCAATTAATTAGTTCTACATTAAGTATAATGTGCTTGCAGAGTGTTAATCACGTCAAATCTTGCATATCAATCAGGTGCTGAAGTTATTGACTGCATTGCTTCACCGATCATTTAGAGACATGAGTTTGTTTAGATGAAAAATAAAATTGTATATGCAAAATAACACAAATGAATATAATACAGTGTAGCAAAACTAAAAACACTCCGTAATCTATTTTTAATCACATCCATTATAATAGTGGAAATGAGTATTTCAAATTAACTGCATTTATGTTACTACCAGAAATTGAAATCTTCTTGAGGATTTGAAACTGTCGCAAGAGTACACAAAACTGCCACGAGAATAGTTCGTTGCCGTTACGCAAAGATATCCATAAATGAGGCGCTAGAAAAAAAAACAATGTTTGCGATGGTCAACACACAAAATAATTCGCGATGGCAGTCCATCGCGGCCACGCACAAAAAATGGGTAGTCACCAGGTTATCCAGACAATTGTTATGATGACCAACTCTCATGGAAACAAATTTTCCCTTAGAAGGATTGCAACTGCCGTGAAAATTTGTTAAGCCAACCATAACAGTTGCCTATCACCAATCAATTTTGCACTTTATAGTTGCCAACCATATCTCAACAACTTGCTTAGAAAGAACAAAGGTTCAACAGAATTCTTTCGCCTGATTTATAGATGCACACAACATTCTTCATCTTAATGTTACTTCATCCCTTTTACAATGGCAGTGGCAATCTATAAAATAGAAAGTAATATACCAAAACATGGCAGTAATTATCCTGTAGGCTTCTCATTCCTCACAGGAAAATTGCTGTATCTCAGGAAAATTTTGATTTTTCGTAGTGATATACTATTAAAGTGAGCTCCAAAAAGATGGAGTTGAGAAAACTAACAGAGGCAAATACTGCTCTGGTCTTGTGAGTCCAAGTATTAATTGAAGGGGTGGTACCTCCCCCCCACACCTCCCCCCGTGCGTACATAAGCACCACAATAAACTCGTATTAAAATCCTATAATTCACACACAATGTCATATTAGTAACAAATTTTTTTGATGAAATATCAAAGAAGCAGAAAACTGAACGTCACGCAAATATCATGGTCAACTGAGCAAATAAACTATGCTTTTTGATGCCACCTTCGTCATGTGAGCAGATCACATGAACATCGTTGTCACTTGAGCATATAACCTAGGTTTTTGGTAGATTCCAGATTCATCATGTGAGCAGATCCTATGAATATGACAGTCAAGTCAAGCTCACTAATTTGGTACTGAAGAGTGCATATAACAACGCACAAATTGGTCTAGGACCAGTGACCAGGCCAGTTAAATCACGCTCATTAATTAGGAGCTAATTGATTAATGCCTCATGCGACAAACCCCGTACATTTAATTAATTTCTTATTAATTAGGTGCTTGTAGAAAGTACTAATCACATCAAGTCATGCCAATCAATCAGGTGCTGATGTTATTAACCACGCGCATTGCTTCAGCGAACAATCAGATATGAGATTGTTTAAGGGATAAATATAAACTTGTATATAAATGCAAAACAGAAATGAATACAGGTAGCAAAACTCAAAGCTCTGCATAATCTATTTTTCATCACATTCGTTATATCAGAGGAAATGAGTATTTCAAATTAACTGGTGAGTACCATTAAAGAGAGCTTCACAACGAGAATAGGAAACTCTAAATCAGTAGTCTTCATGAACGTGTCGAGAAATTATTTATATGTGGCCATGGCCTTGTTGCTTTACCTTTCGTTGGTGGAGGTGAGAACACAAACAGAGATAAGTAATGCTTTGGTCCAGTGATTCCATATATTAAAATGCACCAATTCTAAATAACAATACCATGTATGTAACAAGAACATGTTGGAAATAACCGAGAAACAGACAACTGAGCATCCTGAAATTTGGGAAAAGGTTATGTGTGTTAGACATAGTCTTGACTTATGTATGCATGAGTTGAGTTGGTTCCAGTGTAGGCGCAGGCTAACTGCGATTGATCGTGTCTGCGTGAGTCATTAGCAGGTAGGTGGCCACGTCGGTGGTTAGGCTGCATGCGAGTGCGTGGCTCGCTGGCCACTCGTGAATGGCCGAGCTGGAACGGCTCACGTACTGGCGAGATGGCCTGGTCATCCGGTTGAGGTGGCATGCAGGAGAACGACGAGGTGGCCAGGTCATGTGGATGAGCGAGCGGCTCGCCATAGCATCGCATGCGGATCGTGAGGACCGTGAGACCCAGCCAGGAGGTTGTTGCTCTGTAGGTTGCTCAAGGCCTATAACGAGTCAGTACCTCGTGTCTGTAAAGTGAGCTGAGAGATAAAAGAGAGTTCCGGTGTGTGTTGCCCCTGTGGCGTACATCGCTCGGCAAGCGTGGGTCGTCTGTGAAGGTTTTCTCTGATGTTCTAGTGTGTACGGAGTCCGTTGAATACTAGAGAAGCCAAGATATAGGTATATGTGCGCCGCGACATTCGACGCCTAGAAATATCCTCGGTTCCAACAATTGGTAGCAAGAGCTAAGTTCATCTTCTCCGGCGTTGTGAGGGTTGTGGCCGGCACAAAGCGGCTTTCATGGCGGCAGTGCCTTGGAGTTTGCCGGGCCGTGTGTCGGTCCGTGCATGAAGCTATCGGAGGTGTGAGGCACTGCGGCAGTGGATTACTTATATAGGTCAGAAATACAATGTCAATTCAGATAATACATATGAAATACACATACTTATTTAAAATCTTGGTGAAATCTTTGTAACTAGAGCTTGGGTAATCGAGTGAGTCAAGTATCACTCCCTTAGCCTCTCTCGGTTGTATAAAGAAAAAAAATATAGTGGTCACTGTACCCACAAACAAATGTGTTAGATTTATTTGTAACAAAATAAGATGAGAGTTATAATGGAAATTACTTAAAATTATAAGGGGCCAATATATCGGTCTTGCCATCTTTCTCAAAGTTATACATCGCGCTTCCCATATAGGCAGCCACTTCAAACATCTGTTGATGAGTCATTTCTTTTTTGGTTACATTGAACTCCTTTGTCATATTTTTGTATGTCTCTGATTTTGCATCCAAGTTCACGGTAAAATTGACCTAGAAAATCCTTGTTGGGTCGAGGATCCTCGATTTCAGTCTCCTCAGTTTTTGATCATCTAAGTATACCATCTTGCATATTAAATCCAATAGTGATTAGTACAACACATTGAATATTAACAAATATAAGTTTGATAGATTATGATAGAATTGACTTACAGGCACCACACAACGATGAGATTGATGTCGAGTCTTTGTTTCTGGAACATAAGATACAGATCTTCAAAACTAAAAGATAGTGTCTTTTCACCACTCCAAAATGCATTTTCCGGGATGTGAAATAGAACATTTTTAATCTCTAAAGAACTCGCCGTAATGTACTAGTCATGTAATCTTTTCATTGGGAAATGTAGATTATTAAGTTGGACTGACATTAGAAATGGCTTGCTACTGACAAATCCTTCAAGCACATCCTTCTTACGCCAGATTGGAGCATTCGGTTTTATTTTTAAATCATCACATGTATAAAATTTTTCATCTTCCTCTCATGTCTATGTCGTTGTATGTTTCTTTGTTGGTTGCTCCTGAATAGATGATGCATTTTTTTCAATCCCTCAAGGTATTTTAATGTTTCTACTGAAGGAGTCTTTTTGTATGAGGCAATTTACTGGTGGATTTGTGCAAGATTCTTCTTGATGGGTGAAGTGATACATCTCACTCTTTAGGCGATACATCTGTTTGGCCGTAGGTGGAATGTGGCCGCAATGAATTCGTTGGACTCTTAGAGGAAAGTTGTTGTGTCGTACCTAACTGGCCCTTGGGGGAGGACTGATCTGCTTCGATCTCAAGAGGTATATCTTTTTGGACCCTGAGATGAAGGTAGCTGCGTAGCATCTAATTGGCCCTTTTGCACTGTTGAATCTGCTTGATCCTTAAGAGAAGGTTGAAGCTGATTTACTTGGCTGCTTGGACGTGGCGGGGACAAAGGTGGCCCATCACATAGAGTAATATCACGTCGATGCTAAAGAATAAATTCATTCATCGCCTGTCCAAGTCATAATATTGCCTCGAGCGCTATAGTCCAGTTCATAATCAAGGTAGTTATTATCGATAATTGTGTTAACTTGGACCTTGCCATAACCTAGTGAGATAGGACTACAATGAAAGGTACGTCCCGGAATCGCAAAAGCAGTGGCCACCCCTATTGTCTTGTTTCCTGTCCTTCCAATTGGGATATAGAGGCGGCAAAGTGTGCTATCCATTATATCATCAACAGGAAATTTCTGTTCGGGCGTAGAGGCTACGCTGCTCATGTTGCAACCTTATGTTAGTGTTAATCCAATCGCTCGGATCTCAGTTGGCACATTTCCCATAGCTTGTTGTTGTGCAAGGTATTGTTGATGCTCCTGCATGTACTCTAAAATGTTTTCCTTCGAAGATACCTTGACTTCCTCCTTAATAGTTTCTTCTAGGGTTCTCTTGTACCTATCATATTTTTTATAACTTGCTGCATCTTGTGGGAACCCCTCTTTTCGAGACATAAGTTAAGAGATAGCACAGACATGTCCAGGGTGCTCAGGATTGCCTAGGGCAGCAGTTAGTTGATCATTCTCCCTATCAGGTTTGAACTTTTCAGCCTTTTGATCAGCAACAATCCCCACAATTTTCTTGGCCACTTCAGCTGCTTGTGGTCGTTTGTAGATGATTTGACCATCTTTAGTTGTCTCTAACCGAGCATAGACTCAGTTCCTAGTACGGTCATCACAGCTTTCCAACAGATCAGGTCTCCCTAACGCCTCCTCTCTTTACTTTTCTCATTCTACCATTTTCCTGATGTATCCACTGGATCCCAAGTGATGGGGGTAAATGTTCTTCTTTGCCAGCTCAATTTTAGCTTCGCTCTGAGCAATTGCCTCTGGGCTAGTCTTCTGTCGAATAAATTTTGCCCACTGAGCTTCTGTAATCTTTCCTAGTTTTGTGGGTACCAAATTCTTCTTAACAAATTTAACATTAAGTTCAATCTTCCATCCACAGACATCTTGGCCATAGAGGATAATGCATTCTTCTTTGCGAGCTCCTCTGTCCCTTCTAGAAATTTTATTTTTGACTTTAATTTGACTCACAAAATATTCTTTGTCTCTTTGTCAAGCGACCGCCAGTCTGTAACTGTAATCGGGATGTTGTCCTTGACTATAAATCCACGGGCTTGTAGGTACTTTTTGCATGCATCATCCGGTGCTAGAGGCGCTCCCGTAGCACTAACTCTTGTTACGTAAAAAAATTGCCTTCAGGCATCTTATTTCTGCCTTTGGACATTCCTCTATGTTTGTGATAGGGATTCTACGAGGGTTGGTTTGCGTGCTACTCCCCATAAAATTGAAATTTTCACTAGGAATTTGTGACATCCCGAATTTTAGGAAAAGTCTAAAAATACGTAATTCAAAATTTTTTTCTAACTTTCACTCTAACTATTTTCTTTTCACTTCTCACCTTTTCTTTTCGTTCCTGTTTCAAATGGCAAAACCTCGTTAAATTAAAACTGATCTAAATTGAAGATTTCAAAATATTAAAATTTGAGGTGTGAAAAGTGATTGAGCCCTTTTTGTTTCCCTCTTTCTTTCCGTTTGTTTTCTTGCGTTCTTAATCCCATTCCTTGAATCCTAAATACAACCAAATATCGTTAAATTTCAAATCCATTCAATTCCTTTGAACTCAATCATTTGTAATTTCAAGCCCATCGAAGTCCTTGAATTCCAAACACATCCAATTCTTTTGAACCTTTTGACCCCGTACGAATTAAGTTACTTTATTCAAATAGCCATTTATCCTCCGAATTTCATAGAATAAAATCTATTCAGAATTTGAAGATAATACTAAAACAAAAGTTGTTCATCCTGAAAAGTTCTTCAACCTTGCAAAATTTTATATTCATCGGAGCTCGGGAGGTTGACCTTTTGGGGGAAAAACAGAGGCTGCTGCTGAAATTCCGGAAAATCAGAAAAATAGAAAGAAGTCGTGGGTCCCGCCTGTCAGCGCCTGCACCTTTCTCCATCCCTATCTCCTCCTCTCTTGTCTTCTTCCTCGCGCCGCTTAGCTAGCGCACCGTCACGCGCGGCGCCACACGCCCAACACTGCGCCGCCATCCCCTCCCTTCCCCCTCTCCTGACAGGGGCCTGTGCGCCGCCGCCACCTGCCCAGCAGCTTGCCACGAGCTCATCCACGCGCCATCGCCCCGACATTCATATCTCTCGCATTGAAGTCGAGGATCCGCTACTTGCCGGGCTGCCAGCCACGTCCGCCATCTCCATCCACCTGCCCAACCTTCTCGCAAGCTCCTGCGCAGCGCTCTGGGTTGCATCCTCCACGACCTTCACTGCGCCCAATCAAACACGAATTGGCTTCCTCCTCCTCAGCTCTGGCCGCCACCGATCACCGAACTCCGCTGCGACCCTGTTTCCCGGCCAGCCACTCCCTTCCAGCGTCGCATACACCATCTCCGAAGCTTTCCCTTCCCTCGAGCCTCACCAATTCCTGGTGGAATCCGATTGAAGCCGAGCTCCATCAGACGCTGCCGCCATGGCGGGTCTGCCCCTCGTCGCCGACCATCCACGGCCCTCGTCCAACGCGAGGAACACCAGAGGGAGCTTCACAGCGCCTCCATCATGCTTCTGCACCAAGTCCCGAACCGCCTTCACCAGTCCTAGGAGCTGGCGCCGGATGCAGCTACCGCCATGCACGGCCCTCCGTCGAGAGCGCGCTACAGGCCTTCTCAGACCCCGTCAAGCGCACCAGAGAGGACCACCGCGTTTCCCTCTCGCTCCTATGCCCGATGTCGAGCTTCCTCGACACCGCTGCCGCTCTGGCGCCGCTCTTTGCCACCGAGCGCCGCCTCTGCCCGCCGCCGGCTCACCCTGGTTCCGCTCCTGCGCACTGGCCCCATGAAGAGGCTCAGTGGGTCACCCTTCTGCTCCCCGCCTGAGCCCCCAAGGCCCTTCGGCCGTCCGCCTCCTAGCTGCCATTGCCGCTCACGGCCGAACGCCTGGGCTGGCTTTGGCCGTGCGGTCCACAGACCGTGGATGAGGTCCACGGCCCATATGTTGGGAAAAAAAAGCAGCCCTTGGTAAAAATCTCTTATTGCAAAAAAGCCCTCGTGTTTCTTTGATATCAAGGTTTAACTCAAGTCCTACTGGTCCTTCAATTATTCCAGATCAGCCCCTACCATATTACACGGAGGACCCTGAACTTTTCAATGTCCGCCGAGCGGTGAACAAGAGCCACAGTTTCAACCTAGCCGCATGGTAAAGCCTTTTGCAGAAAGCCCCCTGATCTCCTGTTTATCGGCACATTAGTCCTTGACGACCCTTCTGGTAATTACAGCATTGGCCACGTGTCCACAGACACAGACACGAGCACTGATATTCTCACGTGTCCACGGACACGATCACAGTTCTCATGTCCACGAACACGTCACAATTTTCCTATGTCCACATGTCCACGGACACGTCACAGTGTCCACGTGTCCACAGACACATCACAGTTTTCACGTGTCCGCGTGTCCACGGACACAATCACAATTTTCCCGTGTCCACAGACACGTCACAGTGTCCACGTGTCCACGGACACGATCACAATTTTCCCGTGTCCACATGTCCACGGACACGTCACAGTTTTCCCGTGTCCACGGACACGTCACAGTGTCCACGTGTCCATGGACACGTCACAGTGTCCCCGTGTCCACAGACACAATCACAATTTTCCCGTGTCCACGTGTCCACAGACACGTCACAGTTTTCCCGTGTCCACGTGTCCGCGGACACATCACAGTGTCCACGTGTCCACGGACACGATCACAATTTTCCCGTGTCCACGTGTCCACGGACACGTCACAGTTTTCCCGTCTCCACAGGCATGTCACAGTTTTCACGTGTCCACGGACACGTCACAGTTTTCACGTGTCCACATGTCCACGGACAAGTCACAGTTTTTCCATGTCCACGGACACGTCACAGTGTCCACGTGTCCAAGGACATGATCACAATTTTCCCGTGTCCAGTTTTCCCGTGTCCACGGACACGTCACAGTTTTCACGTGTCCACAGACACGTCACAGTTTTCCCGTGTCCACGGACACGTCACAGTTTTCACGTGTCCACGTGTCCACGGAAACCCCGAACTTTCCTGTGTCCACGCAAACCCCGAACTTTCCCGTGTCCACGCAAACCCCGAACTTTCTCGTGTCCACGAAAACCCCGAACTTTCACAAAACCACGAACTTTCACCCTCACATGTCCACGAATCCCCGAACTTTCACAAAACCACGAACTTTCACCCTCACGTGTCCACGAATCCCCGAACTCCCACAAAACCATGAACTTTCACTCCCACGTGTCCACGAATCCCCAAACTTTCACAAAACCCCGAACTTTCACTTTCATGTGTCCATGGACACGTCACAGTTCACGTGTCCACGGACACGATTACAGCTCATATATTCACGTGTCCATGAACACGTCACAGAACTCTGTGTCCACAGAGAAATCCCTGATTCTGGACACCCGTGTGTCCAAGGGCTGTGGACACAGGCCGAACCACATGTCCACGATTTTTTCTCGATTCTGGACACGCAGGTGTTTAGAGGCCGTGGACACAGGCCGAGCCATGTGTCCATGCAGCCTTTGCCAGTTTTCAGTCACAGACTAGCTGGCAACATCACCACGAAGTTCGTCCCTTGTTTCACGCCTGCACACACACCCGACAACTGTGGACATATGTCGGGTAGCGTGTCCACGGGGGTTCCTATTTTCCATCGTGAACACCTTGTTCGTCTCACCACCTCTACACCTTAACTAAGTTTTCAGTGATCTTAGTGCCATTGGAACCATTATCTCAAGCTCCATCACATCAAGTCCTCCGCACCTCAGCCAACCTCCGGTCTTGCCGATTCGCTTCTATAGTAAGTTCTTCGCTGAGTTTAATCGTGTTCTTTCTTTTGTTTTATCGTTGTTAGTGCAAGTCTTTAGTTATGATGCATTCTAAGCATAGATTTATACTAGCTAAGGCACGCCACAGCATAGCATAACCCTATTATTTAGCACACATTAGTATGCGCACCCATGTTAGCACTAAATAACCTAACTTAAAATTAGAATTATAAAATTAATAGTTAAACACTAATAACTAAATATTAGGAAGTAAGTGAACACTTTATAGTTAGCAACCTACAAGTAACCATTGAACATCTAAAGTAGTACATTCATATAGGTATAAACTAAATAACTAACAGTAGCAATATGCCCATCAGCACATCACAGTTAATGCCATTTATTTAGTGTAGTTGTTCAGTTGTGTAGTAGAGCCAAGAAATACTCACTAGAAAGCATGTGTAACACATCAGTACACACTAGTGCATGTACCACCTACTAGCACTAACGATGTAACTAGATAGTTAATCGCTAAATATTCGACCACCTACGGGCATGTTAGAAAGTAAGCATAAATTAATCAGAATACTTATGTATTTCACTTTACATCCGTACACATCGGCACACGTGCAATCTTAAGTCGTGCTCACATTCGAAACCATGATACATAAATATAAGCACAGGCCAACAATAAGTGCAAGTGCACAATGTACACAGATAACTCAGGTCATGAGCCGTGACATAGAAGCACGCACAATGCACTCATGATATAGTTTAATCACTAGGTATCTATCAGAATAACTCTAATGGCCAACAAGTAGTGAATGGTCCTAAATTAAGGTCTACATAAAATGATGTACTGTTCACAGGACTACACATGCACATGCCTCTCCAATAGCCATGCTGGTGGGCCTCACCGCTCCTCGTAATAACTAATCACCGCATCATGCATGACTTGCCCTAAGTTTTCCTCGCGGTGTTATTTGGTTCTTAGTTGGAGTTCTTTGGATTTTATCGCTCCTTCTTGAGTTGTGTTTCTTTCGCAGTAGTTTTATTAGGCTTTTCCTTCGCGTAGATAACGCTAAGTGTAAGGAAGAGTCAAGCCTCAAGAGGGACCAGAAGGTCTACATATGAAGAAAAGCTCGTAGATTGGGCGCAAAGCCAGAGATTGAAGATTGAGATCTTGAAGAAGAAACCTCCAACCTCAAGCTTGAAGATTAAGGAATTTGAAGGCAAGCTCTAACCTCATATTGGAACCTATAATTTGCTAATGTTCCCATAGTGCCTATTTATTCTGCTATGTATGATATCTTGGCTTGAAACATTGTGTTAGTCATAATCCTACTTGTTCTTAGGTATTTATATTTATGTCAGTAACTTGCTGTATAGATATGAATACCTTCCTTGAAAAACCATTGACGAAGTATCCTTGATAGCCATAGGGATTCCGTTTCTAGATAGTTTTACGGAACGGATATTACCTTGTACTAGATCTGTTTAGGACCCCATTTATGGTGCTTCGCACCGCCACACCATATACCATTAATTTACAAAAGGAGTTGAAAGAGTTTGGTGGTGTGAGTACAAATAAAAGGGGGCAGGATTAGAACAACTGGTGCTAGGTGAAGAGGGGATGTTTCTAGCCGTGGGGTGGGGCTCACCTGAGGTGATGGTGATAGGTGTGTAGGCTTCGCTGTGGTCCACCTGCCGTGGACGAGACCGCTACCCCTGCTATATAAGGACCGGTTCGTTAGCCCTCGACTTGGTAATTCCCGTGCAACCACAGAACCTGTACATTTTGGACAGGACTTATTCCCTCTACGTATTCTTTCCACATCGAACCACTGGGGGTCGGTAGTGAAGACACAAGGGAACAGAAGAAGGGCGTGAGATAACTTACTGTCTGGCGTTCAACGGTAATTGCCCGCGTCACGGGAGCGTAAGCCTGAGGATATAGCCCCTGGTTTGGTAATACCCGGGGATTGGAGGGGACCAGGAAAAGGCGTGAATGTGGTAGATATTCACGACCTGGCTCTGGGAATGTACCGACGCGTCATCGACGGCCTAGAAAACCCCGAGGGATGGCCCCTGTTTGCACCTTAGGTGGAATCTGTGGAAAACTAAGTAGATGTGGGATAGACGTAATGCAACTCTAATGATCAAGAGTAGCATAACCTGTGGGTACAGTGTACATCCTCTGCAGAGTTAAAAAGCCTTTCGGATAGGCCGTTGTCACGGTATTGACATGCTACTGTTCAGGCGCCATATGATTAGATTTTCTATACTGCCTTGATGTGTGAGTGGGTGTAGCTACCAGTGTTTTAGAAAGTGTCTGGAGGGGATAGTGGAGGCCCTTTCAGTTAAAACTTAGGAACTAGCGGGAACGGTATACTCCCTCAGGTCCAACTTATTAAATTATGGATAATAAAGGCTTTCACTCCCTTTTTAAAATCTTCTGTAGTGAACCTTGCATAAAACCAGCTTTTTGGCAACATGAACCTTGCTGTCTCATCCTTGCTACAACCAATGTGTATCTATATTTATGCCTTTGCTTAGTGTTGGAGCTTGCTGAGTACCTTATGTACTCACCCGCATGCATTTGTGGTTTTAGACAGTGAGGATCGCGTAGGCATTGTGCTGGTTTTGTTTTACTTCTCAAGTTTGCTTGTGAATTTAGGCCCTGGTGTTTCGTTGCCTACTCTGCTTTTAGTTGGTCAACCGGTGTAAGATCGTAGAGATCCTCATGGTGTGACCACTAAAAGTCCTGCCTCAGGTTAGTTTTTTCTTTCGAAGTATGCTTTCGATATACATTCTGTTGTGGTGTGCGTATCAACTACCGATCTAGGGACTGATACGTGTATCACAGTGCTTCTCGGAAACAGGGTGCACGACAGAATTGAACCGTGAACCATACCGTGTCGCAAGGTGGAATATGTGGGGTACTATAAGCAACGGTGTGGTATGGTGGCACAAAATTAGATAGCTCATTCGATCGACTAATAGTCAGATTGAGAATTCTACCAATCGGTTCCACACTAGGAGGCACTACCAATGCATTAGTTTGCACATCGGTCTGAATACCCAATTGCCCGTTAAATGAATTCAATGGCATGCCATACCAAGGTTTCTATACGTTAGATACATTAGACACCGATGAATTGACATGAGGCCAATCTACTTGTGGAGTGTGACTAGTAGATGCAATACCAATGCCCTTCAAAGATTTCGATATAGTCTCTTGAATCATGTATTGCATATCATTTTTCATGACCTTTTGCATATGAGTGGACCAAGATGAAAGGTCTTCGAAAGTAACCGCATGTTGAGTAGATGAACTTACATTAGTAGAACTCACGGTTTTTTCATCGGGGATGGAGGGGAGAACGGTCTCCTTGACTTGAGAGATCCCCCCTTGATGATCCTTCTTGAAGCACACTAAGAATTCTTGGAGTTCCTGATCTCCCCGCGCCCTGCTCCTCGACGGCCTTTCGACGTTCTAGGAACACCTTCCGGGCCTCTCCGAGCACTTCCTCCTACGATGGCCTCACGTTGTTCTTTGGTGAGATCTTGAAAGACATGATGTGAGAAAGATGATTCGGTTTGTGGAACTGGAACCTATCTTCCCCAGCGAAGTCGTCAAAAAGTGTGTTGACGCCGAATTAAACCTGGGTCATTGCACCATGCGCACGTCGGTATGCGGAACGTCGATGTCACCTTGGACACAATCAACTGCAGCACCTAAAAAATCAAACTCGAGATGGACACCGTCAGAGTAAGATCTTTCTAGGGTTGATCTGGGCTCGGTCAGGCCAGCCGGATCGCCTTCACACATCACCGGGACGGGAGGAGGACAGCATAAGGGTAGAGAAAAGGGATTAGGGTTTAAGAGATAAAAAAAGTAAGGTACTTTGATAATGACGATTGGGTTGCCCCTCAATTGGTCTAAGGCCTCCTTTTATTGAGGTGGGGTGGTCTTACCCCATGGAGTTGCGGATCCTATTAATTAGTAAACGTATTAGATCTAATCTCCTATTAAAACTACCAAAACTGACTTCACCAGAGTGTTCGGTAACATGCCAAATACTTCGGTACCAGACATTCTGGTAATATGCCGGATACTCTGGTGAGAAAAATTTTGGTTCCAGAGAGGACTTGTTGGATACTCCGGTAATGTACTGGACACTCCGGTACCGGACACTCTAGTAATGTGTCGGACACTTCGGTGATAACTCTGATATTTTTTGCTAAGGATGTAATTTCCTCGTCTGATCTCCGAATTAGGTGATCCATATATCCGTTTCGATCGTCTCAGCGAGGGCTATGCCTTGTAACCTTCAAATCTTGAATTTGGCTTTATCTTCAAGACTTTTAAAGCACTTTTTTCATTCTATAGTAGAATTTAGCCTAACTCTTCAAAAATATCTCCCACGTCCTGAAAGATATGCTGAAAAATAATTCTTACAAAATAACCATTATTAGACGGAACTTGGATATTTTTGAACATGTTTGGTCTACCAAACTGGAACTTCCATCTTCTTAGAGTGCAAATTTTGGATGTCAACACAAATAATCCAATATATCCTTTTTGTAGGAAATGTAATATCTATTTTGTTGGAGAAAACTCCTTTCGTTTCCTTGATGAGTCTGGACAAGTATCATTCTTTTGAGGAAATATACCCTGCTGCGGTGAAAAGTCCTTCCGACCATGTACATTTGATCTTGATCTAGATGTGATCTTGTTGACTATGTGATGTTATCAAAAATAAAGAAATATCGATGGATGTGAAGGATAAAACTAATATGATGAACAATGCTTTCGGCAGACACAATCACATGAGCAGATCACAGGAACATGCCAAGTCATGCTTATTGATTAGATGCTCGAGTTACTGACAAAATGACAACATTGTTTTAGTTATCAGTTATACATGAGATTGTTTAGAGGAAAAATGCCAAATTGAGTACGCAAAATAACACAATAGAGTGAATATACTTGGACCAAGACTAAACAATTCAGAAATTTAGGAAATGCCATATTTTATAAAACCTCGACTAACTTTCACGTCAGTTAAATATGAAAACCAAAAATAAAATAAAAATATTGTACTTACTTGGAGGTAATATAATGTTCCAATTGAGTAAATCAAGTAATATCTTTTTTCTTGTGTGAATTGTAATATCTCGTGTCGTGCGTGTAATAGTATATCTGATGTTGGACATTTCTTTGACAGGTCTGTCAATTGCCAATCTTTCAAGAAATGCATCCCTACAGTAGTGCAAGTCAAGTCAAAAACATAATTTTATCTGAATCCAGATCTGAACTTGCTGACAATGCAATGTTATCAGATACAAAATAATATGAAGTTCCCCTGTGGGGGCGCAAGTCAAGTCAAAAACATAATTTTATCTGAATCCAGATCTGAACTTGTTGACAATGCAATGTTATCAGATACAAAATAATATGAAGTTCCCCTGCAGGGGCGCAAGTCAAGTCAAAAACATAATTTTATCTGAATCCAGATCTGAACTTGCTGACAATGCAATGTTATTAGATACAAAATAATATGAAGTTCCCCTGTAGGGGCCAATGTGATAGACAGGAGTATCACATTGGTAAAAAAAAATGTTTTGGTAGGTACCTTCATCATGTTAGCAGATCACAGGAATATTACTGTCAAGTCTTGCTATTTAATTAAGTTCACTAATTAGTCCCTCATGCTACTGGCCCCATACCATTAATTAATTTATTGTTAATTTAGGTACTGCTCCCATGGGATGCCTAGGCTACTCTCAATTAATAATGTGCTGGAGCCCGAAATTTCGCTGCTGACAGCTGTTCATTAATTATGTGCCAGAGTTCTAAATTTCTTGTGAAGAGCCCAGGCCAGTTTGAAGCTCGCTTGTGCTTGTTGATCGAGCGGCAGCCTATAAATATGGACAAGAAAGGCATTCTATCCAAGCAACGCCTTTTAAGTCACCCATATCATAGACGACCCACATGGCAGTACAGATGACTGGAGCAACGCTACTGGCGCTCCTAATCTACTCATTCCTACCGGTTGCCTTGGTTTGTTGCTATACAACAATCATTCTCAGTTTTCAGATGAAACTGATATCTAATTTGTATCTATTTCTTTTCTGAACTGCATCATTTATCGTAATCATGGAAAATGACCATGATTTTGGTTGGCATGTACGTAGGCTACGGGTACTGCTGGCGAAACAATGTCGAGAGGCAGCGCCACCCCTGTTTTTCCGGCGATCCCACGGGCCCAACATCGGGACGACTTTGAGGTGCTGGTGCGCGTAGAGGCGCCAGCAGCAGCGCAGATGCAGGCCGACATCGACCTTGTCGCGGTGCTCGATATCAGCGAGAGCATGAACATGCCGGCAGCATCCCCCGGTGGTCCATCACGGCTGGATTTGGTGAAAAAGGCCATGAAGTTCGTCATCAGCAAGCTCCACAGCAGCGACCGCCTCGCCATCGTGGCGTTCGGCGACCATGTTGTCCAGAAGTACAGCACCGAACTGTTGCGCATGTCGGGCGGTGGCGGGTGCCGTGCTAGCACTAAGGTTGATGAGCTCGTGGCTGGAGGCAGGACCGCGTTTTATCCTGCCTTGGAGAGGGCCGTGCAGGTATGGTCATTTCGACGGAGGAGTGCTACCTCTCTAATCGATATATATCAGTACTTACTAACGATTACTTGACTTAACCGCCACAGATCTTGGATGAACGACCGTCGACGGAGGAGAACCGTCTCGGCTTCGTCCTCCTCCTGTCCGATGGCGTAGAGGATTGCGGGATCAAGTGGTGCAAGGAGGGCATCGGCAGGACGACCCTATTGAGCAGGTACCCGGTGCACACCTTCGGCCTCAGCGCGTCCCACGACTCGAAGGCCCTGCACTTGATCGCCCAGGCGTCTCATGGCACGTACTCCTTCGTCAACGACATCTACCTGGACAGCATCACCAGCGCCTTGGCCGTGTGCCTGGGCGGGCTCAAGACCGTCGCTGGAGCTAAAGAGCATCGAATCCGGCGGGTACCGGAAACACATCTCCCACGACAGGAGGTGGGGCGAGATTGTGCTCGACGTCCTGTACGCCGGCGAGGTGAAGAACTTCATCGTCCACGTCCAAGTGCCCGCGGTCTGCGGCGGCTGCGGCTTCGATCATCATCGGCAGCAGCTGCTGACGGTGGCGTACAGCCACGCGACGGGCCTGGAAGCAGGAAATAATGCCGTCGTCCTACACATCCAGAGGCCGGAGGTTGTCGCGGACGCCAGCCGGCAAGCCCCCTCTCCGACAGTGCTGAGCCACATCGTCCTGTTCGAGCTCGTGGAGCTCATGGAAAAGTTCGTCCGAGACGAAATCGTTGCCACGGCGGATCCAGGGAGCCTGCTGCAGCGCAAGTGGGTGGAGTTCACGGAAAGGCACAAGTTCTGGAGCGGCGTGGACCTGCTCGGCGTCCTTGAGGGCGACATGAGCGCCATGGTGAGCAGCCTGCGGTCAGGGGCAGGGGCAGCCTACATCCACTCATGGCTATCAAGCTACCGGATGCAGCGCGCCACCACCATGGGATCCCCAGACAAGGTTGTGACCGAGTTCGTCACGCCCCAGATGCAGCAGATGCTCAAGGAGGCGCGAGAGTTCCAAGAGCCGATCGGCTGGCACGCTACTGCAGAATATGTCAACTTCGACATGATTGATCGGCGGCTGGAGCTGTGGCACAAGCTGAAGGGAGAGGTTCCGAGCATGTTCCGGCAGCCATCGGAGGACGCCGAGTGGAACCACCTCACCTCTATCATGCAGGAGGCGTCCCTCGAGGCCATCAACCGAGCGATGCATCACGACATGTACCTGGTAAGAGACTATTCCTGGTTTATTAATCGTTGTTACTGTTACATGTAAAATGATTATGTTTAATTCTTCGACACATGGATGGATGCAGACTGTCGTGCACGCGGGCATCGTGAGGCGACGCTACTCCAAATGTGGGGGCACAGAACCACCAACAGGAAAGGGCGCCAGCTGTTGGTCCAAGCTACTACAAGACCGCAGTTGGGAGAGGCTCGTTTAACGTAATCGCGCTGGTCCGATCTGAGCGAAGCCACTGGGACAATAATCACTCCTGGAAGGGTCATGCACAAACGAATAATTACCACAGTTGAAACTATTTCAATGTTACCCATGGAATAAATAAATGCCGCATAAGATAAACCTATTTCGTTCCTCAATTGCATATCTCTTATTATTATACTTCTGTTGGAGATATGCCCAAAAAACAATGCATACACGGTTAGTAAAAATTATTTGTACACATATAAAGGCACGAGTTGATGGTATGTGGTGTGCCTTGCGCCCGTCTCTCCAAACTTTAGCGCGGACAGGCAAGTCAACGGCCCATACAGCGCTCCCGATTCTTCCAACCCATCAAAGGAAAAAAAAAAAAAAAAAAAAAAAACTCAGCCTCCTCCCTCCCCCCACCCCTGGTTGCTGTCAGTACCGAGCCGCCTGTTGCATGGGCCATGGGCCAATCTGGTGAACCGGCTGGCCTGTGGGATATAAAGACAGCAAGTTCAGGCGAAGAAGGCATCGAAGAATCATTATACAATCAGTTATCTCCTTCCCTCACCTTCTTCCTCCTCAAGGCTTTGCCTCCTCTGCTTACTTCTTCCTGCCCTGATTCTCCTCTGCTTCGTTCTTCCTCTGTTCTCCAATTCCAGCAAGCAGTTGCTAACAATTGGTACCATTCACCTTCGATCCTCGGCCAAATGGATCCTCTATTTCAACTAATCCTCGACCACATCCACAAAAAAGTTCGACGAACTGGATGCTAAATGGGATTCACGTTTCGCGGCGTTGGAGAAATCAGCTTCATCGGCTCTGGGAGCAATCTCGGCGAAGGTCTGCGTCGCCGTCTCCGACCACTTGGAGAGCCTCGACGCAGCGCCGCCGACGACAGAGACTTCCTCGATCCGCATCGCCACCATCGATGCTCCTTCCTCTGTCGACGGAGACGCCGAGGACCGCGTCCCCGTCGTGCTCCTCTGCGACATTTTGTCCAGACTCCCCACCAAGGACGCCGCGCGCGCCTCCGTGCTCTCCCGGTGCTAGCTTTGCGTATGGGTCTCCCTGCCGCTCGTCCTCGATGATGACCACTTCGTCGACCTTCCGGCTCGCGCTAATACTGGGCTGGCCACAGGGTCCCTGAACTCGGGCTCCATCAACTCCACCATGGACCGCTGCCTCACCAGCCACCAGCACCTCGTCACTTCAGTCGCCACCACTAAGCTCCCTGAGGTGACCGCTCCAGGCGTGATCTCGGCGGCGGCGAGCACGGCTGTCGTCGCCTCCAAGGCGCGCTTCGAGCATGTGCAGGCGGTGGCCTCCGATCGCATCGATGCCGTGGAAGCAGCGGCGGCAATGCACGTCGTCGCGCCGACGTCAGCACCTGCAGCCTTCTAGTGGCGACCATTCATCGAGAGTGCCGTCAACGACATGAAGCTATCCATCGATGCCATCACCACTATCAACACCGCTGCTACATTCTCAGCCATCAACATTGCTCTGGAAGACAACAGCACGCAGGTACCCACCACCTATTCGATGAAATATTCAAGCCATTCGGTCGACATCGTGGCACATGTTGCTGGCATTGGTTGCGGCCAGGGGTTAGTACACCATGTTCTCGATCAGTCAGATGTGCTTTCGGGTCAGGCTGGTGTAGCACACAGGTGGAAGTTCTTCGGTCATAGTTCCATTTTCCTTGATGCTGCATTCACATCATCCCCATCCTCTGCACTTCATGGGAATATGCGCAATTTGTGCCTCTTACTGCCGGTTTGGAGGTATCAGCAACCGTGGCCTCCACCCATGCCGCTATTGGCAATTTGGCATGACAATGCTGTGATTCATCCAATGCCATGGCCACCTGACGTCTTGCGCACCGGCTGTTCTCTAGGTTGGGATTTCAGCTGGTTATTGTTGACGCTGAAATTGGGTTCGGCCCAACACCGCTCGAACGTCTGTGTGCGAAAATGCCGGCGTTTCTTCAACGTCGGGGTTGGGCCGCACCTAGATAACCTCGCCTCAGGAGGGATCTCGTCGAAAGAGGATCGTTTTAGAGTTGATCCGGGCTCGGTCATGCCAGTCAGATCATCTTCGATTGTCATCGGAATAAAAAAAAAACAACAAAATAGGGGTCGAGTCAAAATAGGGGTCGAGTGAGGGGTTTAGGGTTTGAGAAATGCAAAATGTAAAAGCAAATGGTATGATCGATTGAGATGATCTTCAACAGGATATGGGCCTCTATTTTATAGATGTGAGATAGTCTTATCTCACAGGGCAACTAATCTCATAAATTAAGAAAAATATTAGAATCAATCTGTTGAAAACCTTTATAAATCGGCATTATTGGAGACTTCGGTAAAGTGTCGGATACTCCGGTGACCGGAGTCTTCAGTAAGATGCCGGAGGTTCCATCGTGTAATTTTGAGAACCCTAGAGGGTCTATCAGACCCTTCGGCAGCGTGCTGATACTCTGGTGGGTTAAATGTCCCAACTCGAGAGGGCTCATCGGACCCTTCGGTAACGTGCCGGATACTCTAGTGGGCTAAGTGTTCGAACCTGAGAAGGCTCACCGGACACTCCGGCAATGTGCCAGATACTCCGGTGGGCCAAGTGTCCGAATTCGAGACGGCTCACCGGGCACTTTGGTGACTCTGTGATTTTTTTTGTCAATATATGCCCTCTTATTTTTTTTATGTTTCTACACCATAAAATATTTAAGCACCCAAAAACCTCTAAGGGCGATGGTTTTTTTTGACTCATCGGCTATTACATCAACTTTGGCAATGATGTTTTTCACATCGAGCACTTTTTTCTTACGCTTCTTACCATACACTTGAATGATACTTTTTTAAGTATCGGTCATTAAAAGCTCTAAGTAATGATTTCCCTCGAATATCATCCAACATGTATGCATTTTCGACGATGGCTTTTACTATTTTATATGGCTCTTTTCAACTAGGAAACCATTTCTCGAACTTGTTGCTTTTTGAGCCTACGGGGAGAATAGTTTTCTAAACCAATTCGTCCATCTGAAAAGTTTTGAATTTCACCTTCTTATTGTAGGCCTTAGCAACTCGCGCTTTATTTTTCTCAATCTCTCTCAAAGCACTCAAACGTTTATCGGTGACTTCATCAATATCGTCTGGCATTAATGTCCTATACTCATCGGTAGATAAGCCATTTTGCCTAGCTAATCTTAGATCTCCTAAATTTACCTCAACGGATAAAACGAGCTCTTATCCATACACGAGCTCATAGGGTGTTACTTTAGTTACCCCATGCCTAAATATCCGATGAGCCCACAATGATTCTGATAAGGCTTCATGCCATCTCTTGAAATGGTCATCTATCTTTTTTTAATAAGTTTGATCAACATTTTGTTACTAGACTCGGCCTGATCATTGGCCTGAGCATAATATGAAGATAAATGGAGTATTCTAATTTCGTAGGATTCGACAAACTCTGTAATATGATCGAACGTAAAGAAAGTATCTTGGTCGGTAGTCAAAGTTTGAGGTATGTCGAATCTATGAATGATATGCTCGGTAAAGAACTCAGTTACCTCTTTATGTGTCATGTTCTTGAGAGTCACCGCTTCGGTCCATTTGATAAAGTAGTCCATCGTGACCAACACGAAATGATGTTCCTTCGAAGATGGATGATATATTTGCCCTATGAAGTCCAATCTCAATCCTCGAAATGGCTATGGCTTTATAATAGGGTTCATCACGGCTACAGGTGTCAATTGAATGTTTTCAAGTCTTTGGCACTCTTCGCATCTTTTATAGTAGCAGTAGCAATCGGCAATCATAGTTGACCAATAGAATTTGGCCCTGCTTAACAACCATTTTATTTTTAGAGCCGATTGATGGGTACCACAAATATCCTCATAAACTTCCCCCATAGCTACTTTAGCCTCGTTATCACTTAAACATTTTAAAAGCAAATCATTCTCTGTTCGGCGATATAAGTCACCATCAATCAAAGTATACTTAAAAGTCACATGCCAAACTTTATTATCTACACTTTGGGTTGAGTTACGAATGTATAAAATTATGGGTGATCTTCAATCAATTGATTCGGTACTATCACGGCTTGACGTGTTAGTGTCCGAACGGTCTAATACTAACACTTCCAACATCGGTTTATTAATGACTGAAAATTTACCTTTACTAACATTGTAACCCGATGCTTATTGTGCCTATTCATTAGCTTTACTATTCTCTAACCTAGGCACATGATGTATATTGAACTCATCCATTTCTCTAATGATGGCTAGGCATTTATCCAACATAGCATTCAACGATTTTTAAGAATTGAAAATTTCCAGCAACTAGTTGCACTACTAACAATGAATTGCCGAATGCCTTTACATGTTTAACCCCCATGGACTCTAACAAACCCAAACCGAACAACAACGCTTCATATTCGGTTTGGTTATTGGTGCAATCATACTCTAGTCGATTTGAGAATTTAAAGTGTGCATCACGAGGAGAAACCAAAACAACACCAACTCCTTAACCCTCTTTGCAAACCGATCAAAATACAACTTCTAATGGGTAAAACTAACATAAGCAACATCTAGATCTTGTTGTAAATCAATCTGATGTTCAACAATGAAATTAGCAATAATTTGACCTTTCATGAATTTCAACGATTCATAAGCCAAATCATATTCAATCAATGCCTAAGCCCATTTACCAAGCATACCAATACCACTAAAAATTGGCCTATGCAACATATGCTTAGTAACATTGGTTTGACAAGCAACCACACAAGTGCTAGATAGCAAATAATGTCTCAACTTGGTGCAAGGATGATACAAGGAAAAACATAGTTTTTTGATGAGTGTACCTAGTTTTTGCATCCACGAACCGTCGGCTCACATATGTGATCACATACTCTTTTCCTTTGGCTTCTTGTATCAAAACAGCACCAACCACATCATTTTCCGTCGCTATGTAGAGACGGAAAGGGACTCCTCCCTTAGGCGCCCTTAGAACTGGCGGCAAAGACAAGTATTTTTTGATCTTCTCAAAAGCTTTTTGTTGTTTTGCCCCCAAGTGAACGCGGCTTTATTCTTTAGCCAAAGAATAGGAGTAAATGCATTAATCTTTTTCTACAAATTGGATATGAGTCGCCTCAAGTAATTCACTTTTTTTAAAAAGCTTTGTAACTCTCTCTTACATGTAGGTGCTTGCATGTTTCTAATTGCTTCTATCCTTTTAAGATCTACTTCTATGCCCTTCTCATGAATTATAAAGCCTAAAAACTTTTCGGTCGATACACCAAAAGCACATTTGAGCGGGTTCATCTTCAAACCGAAATGACGCATTTGGTCCCAGGTGAGTTGCAAATCAGCCAAGTGAGAATCTAAAGTGGCCGATTTGATCACCACATCATCTATATAAACCTTCATGATGACACCAAGCAAATCATGAAAAATAAAGTTCAGGCTCTTTGATATGTGGCACCCGTATTCTTTAACGCAAAAGTCATGACGACCCACTCAAATAATTCTACAAAATCAAGACACCTAAAAGCAGTCTTAGACATATTCTCTTAGGCCATGAAGATTTGATTATATCTCGCATTACCATGAAGAAAACTAATAACTCTATGGCCAGAAGCATCATTATTTAACATATCGATTATGGGCATAGAAGACTCATCTTTAGGAGTGGCTCTACTCAAATTTCTAAAATCAATGCAAACTCTAATCTTACCGGTGTTCTTCTTCTCCACCGACACTATGTTGGATATCCACTCTGCATACCTGAAAGGTCTTATGAATTTCGCATCAAGTAATCGGTTAATCTCTTTTTTAATCTGATCATGCATTTTCGGGTTAAACTTTCTCATCGGTTGTTTAAAGGGTCTAAAACCAGATTTTATTGGAAGCTGATGCTCAACTAGCTTGCGGCTCAACCTGAGCATTTTATTATAAGACCATGCAAAACAGTTCACATATTTTTTTAGTAAGTCGATTAGCTTCACTTTATCCTCTATTTCCTCTATAGTTTCACACATATTGTTCGTGTTGGACCGATAATGTTCCACTCTGTTTTGCAACCAATCAAGATTAGACTCTATTAAATCAAGTTATGTGGTTGAGCTGATTTTCTATCGGTTTTACATTGACGGGTACAAAACCATTTCTAATCACACTAAAAAAATCATAATCCGTCAAATCCAAACCAGTCAAGCACTTGGCGGTGCCATGCAGCAAAGAAGATGATTCGGCTAGAGCAACACAAGCCGATGCATCCGCATGAACAACCTCTACATCACTGACCCATTGTATCAAAAATTGATGCAATGTAGAAGGGACACATCTATTAGTATGAATCCAATCACGCCGTAAGATCAAGCTATAACTACCGCGTATATCGACAATAAAGAAAACGGTAGCCATGGTCTTGCTCCCGACGGTGAGCTCCATAGAAGCGACCCTCTTAGCCTTAATAAGGTCTCCTCCTCACACCGTTCAAAGTCATGTTGGTCCGAATGAGCTCGTCATCGGCCTTACCTAGCTTCTTAAACAAAGAATATGGCATTAGATTAACAATCGCACCGCAATATACAAGCATGCAAGAAATTGGTGTGTCATTGATATGACCTCTCACATAGAGAGGCTTCAAATGGTTCTCCAATTCCTCCGGCTTCTCAAAGATAGCACTTTTCGGCCTAAAGTCAAATTGTGCCATGACCTCTTCTTCCTCGACAAGCGAACAATCAGAAAGAGATAAGCAAATGGTGTTAACATCCATACCTTTTCAAGGCGGTGTAGGCTAGTAGTCCAAGAGGTCATCGTTGTCGAACTCGAACATATCGACATCTCCCGTGGGCGAAGTTGCTATAGAATCCTCTCCCAAGACGGCGTCGGCCAAGCCAAGTGGTTTAGCTTTCGCTTCCTTCGTCATCGGTGGAGTAGGGATCTCGGGCTCTTTAACCCTCCACTGTTTACCTTGAGGGACCGTCTGCTTGATCTTGTTTAAGATCTCGTTCCTCTTCTTCTCCACCTCCTCCTTTCGCATCTTTTGGAGGCGTAGCCTTTGGAGCTTCCTGTTTTGAGTGTGGGTCAAGCCACGCGGACACCACCTCGGGTGTGTGTATTTGGAGGAGTACTTGCTGCTGCTAGCTTCATGATCATGGGAGGCTTTTTTGACTGGATCATCTAAAGTGATCGGTCTCATGAAGACTCCCCCAATTTTGACATCGGTTGTGTCGATTTTTATGACACCTTCGGATACACTCTCTTGATGAACAAAAGTAGAAGGAGCAGGTTCGTGACCTTGCTTTAAGTGCCACTTTTGCTTAGGCGCGGTGGTGGAGCTCCCCCCTTTAACCTTGATCGGTCAAGAATCCGTCCGATCCGAGATAGGGTTGGAGAGCCTAGTGAAGACATCTTCTCTCGGTCCGTTCCATCTCGGATGAAATGGCAGGTATGGCATCGACGAAACGGGCATCGGTGGCACAGGCATCCATGGTACCATTTATGGATGCCACACCGGGAACGGTGGGCAAGGCATAGGATGGAACCATGGTGGTGGCACTCTGAACCCATGTGAAAGAAGAGGAGGAGGAGGCCAGTGTATATTCACGGTTGCTCTCTTCTCCTTCCTAGGCGGACTGCCTCTCCTAGGTGGTGATCTTGGTCGCTTCATAGACTGATTATTCAAATCGGTCTTTTGATTCTTGTACTTAGCCATGAGATGGTCGAAGGTGCTTTTGGGCCCCATCCTCCGATCCGTGGTTTTACCTTCGTTTATCTTTCACTTGCCCACCTCCGAATTCTTCGGCTTTATCATCTTGGACTGTGGAACTTGCCCTTCGGTCTAGAGCCTTAGATGGTGACTTTGAGAGACTCTTGAGCATCGGGGGACTTCTCGATCACCACCTTCATAGAGGCATCTTTCTCACTCAGATACATAGGCATCTCCTTCACAATGATCACATTCTTCCCCTTGATTGTATCGGCTTGATGAGGCTGAATCAACACTTTAGGGTTGAGCTTTAAAGTGTTGACGGAGAAAGAGTGCTTGTCGATCTTCATCTCCTTAAGACTCCATCGTCCCTCATTAAGGGCCGATTGGACCTGTCAACGAAAAATATTGTAATTATTAGTAATATGAGAATAAGAATTATGCCATTTACAATATGCTCTACGCTTAATCTCATCCGCTGGAAGTAAAGTGTATGCTATCTTAATATATCCACCTTTGTGTACCTCATATTTTGTCACACTTAGCTACATCGAATGTGTATTTCACATCGTCTTTCCGATTCTTATGAATCGGTTTGAGCGAATCGCAAGCAAATGATTTGGCCTTAGAGGGCCAAACAAATTCGACAGTCAATATGGCATTGGAATCATCATCAGAGCTATCAGAATCATACTCCACGACATGCACGCTGTGACGGGTCTTATAATCATGTTTTATTTCTTTACTTCGGCTCTCTTGAGCCGACGCCTTTTGTTGGAGGTGAGTGAGCGTAAGAAAGTCGTACCCTCCAACTTCTTCCTAAAATGCGACTGTAAGACACTAAAAGCTAAGTCGGCTAAGTCTTTTTCAAAAATTATCAAATTAAAGCATCAGTTCTTAATATCTTTAAACCGACGAAGATAATTAACGATAGGTTCGTCTTTCCCTTGCTGAACCGATGTCAAATGTGACAACTTTAATTTGTTATCTCCAGAATAAAAGTATTCATAAAACTTGCGCTCTAAAGACTCTCACGTGTATATGGACCTCGGGGACAATAATAAAAACCAAGAGAAAGCGGTTCCGTTAGCAATAAAGAAAACGGTTCCGTTAGCAATAAAGAAAACAAACGTACTTTCAAGGCCTCACTAAAATCCACTTCTAGTTGTGCCAGATATTGACTAATGTGCTCTCAAGTGGTTTTGCTATCTTCGCCATTAAATTTGACGAAGTCGAGAACATGCCATCCAACGGGATATGGGACCGAATCAAAATACGCGGGGTATGGTTTTTGATAAACTCGGTCTCTCCCTTTAAGGTCTACCCCAAGCGTTTCGCAAAATTATTTGTTTAAATCCTTGTTAATGCACGCCGTACACTCCTCTATGTTGGCAATGGGTGGTCTAGTGGGCGCGACCGGTGGTGAAGGGCGCTCGGTGGGATAGGTGGTATGCTATACGTGACGGTACGGTAAGAAGGAACAAAGCTAGCCAATTCATTTAATCAGCACATGGCCGGATTGAGGACACTAGTGATTGGCTCTACGCTAGCGGGTGACACTACCAAAGCATTAGTTTATACATGAGACAAAAAACTAGTTTGCCCACTAAATGAGTTCAACGGCATGCCATACGAAGGTTGTTCTATACTAAATGTAGTAGGCGCTGATGCACAAGTAATAGGACCTACATGCGCAACATGAGACAACGATGCAATACTAACATTTTTTAGCTAGATATGTTCTCTTGAATCATGTATTGCATTAGATATGTTCTCTTGAATCATGTATTGCATATCATTTGTTAAGACCTTCTTCATGTCGGCAAAATAATACGAAAGATCTTTAAAAGTAACGGAAGGGTGTGAAAATATCCTTACATTGGCAGCACCCATGGCCTCGTCGTCATCGACGGCCGAAAGAACGGACTCCTTCACTTGAGAGATCACGCCTTGGCGGTCTTTCTTGAAACACACCAAGCACTCCTGCAGCTCCCGCTCCTCACGTGTCTTGTGCGCCTCCTCGGAGGCCTTCCAGCGTAGCAAGAATGCTTTGCGTGCCTCCATGGGCAATTCTTCAAAGGACGGCATGACGATGTTCGTCGTGAAGATCTCAGAGTTCATGGTGAAAAACGATGATTTGGTTTGTGCAAACAGAATCACTCGTTCCCTAGCGGAGTCGCCAAAAAGTATGTTAACACCGAAATTGGGTCCGAGCCAACACACTGCTCGCACGTTCGTGTGCGGAAACGTCGGCGTTTTTTCAATGTCGAGTTTGGGCAGCACTTAGATAACCTCGCCCGAGAGGGACTCTGTCGGAGGAGGATCATCTTAGGGTTGATTCAGCCTCAGTCAGGTCAGCTGGATTGTCTTCGGTCCTCACCAGAACGAAGGAGAAACAACAAAATAGAGGTGTGAGGAGATTAGTGTTTAAGAAATGTAAAATGTAAAGGCAAATGGTATTATTGATTGGGATGATCCTCAACCGGCTATGGGCCTCTTTTTTATAGAGGTGGGATGGTCGTATCCCGCAGGGCAACTAATCCAACGAATTAGGAAAGAGATTAGAATAAATCTGTTGAAAATCTTACTAAATCGGCATTACTAGAGACTCTAATAAGATGCCGAAGGTTTCGTCATGTAATTCTGAGAACCCGAGAGGATCTACCGGACCCTTCGGCAGTGTGTCGGATACTCTGGTGGGCCAAGTGCCCTAACTAGAGAGGGCTCACTGGATCTTCTTGCCACATGCCGGATACTCCAGTGGGTCAAGTGTTCGAACCTAAAAGAGCTCATCGGACACTCCGATAACGTGTCGGATACTCCGGTGGACCAAATGCCCGAACTCAAAGGGGCTCATCGATACTTCGGCAGCGTGCCGGACACTCTGGTGACCCTGTGATTTTTGGTGTCAACAGTTATTGAAACCTCCATGGCCACCTCCCAATTATAATACTTTCATCAGCAGCACTGGCGAGCTCTTTTCAGTAATACCTGTCGATGCTTATGTGTTTTGGGATAGTGAGCAGTCCATTGGAAAGGATTAGTGCACGATGATCTGTTTTGGCAGTGTGAGCAGTATGGGAGGCTTAAAATTTCTCAAGCCTCCATGGCCGCTCCATGTTCAGCTTGCAGTTCAAACTGGTTATACCCAAGAAAATCAGTTCTCTGTTTTTGCCACGGTTTCCAGTGATTTCCTATGTCCCCTGATGCAACAGATCTTCCGCCATACCATGACAATTGAGGCAGAACAGCCGTTCAAGTGGCACTCCATAGCGCAATGGTTTGACAGAGAATTCAAAGTGTGCCCACTAGCAGATCAAGAGATCGCGAGCATGTCGATTTCAGACACAAACTGCATGTTCAACCGCTTACTCGATACCTGGAGTTTTGTATACTGCCATGGTCTCGTATCTGCAAGCTCTGGGATTGACGAAACATTGCTGGCTGGAGGCAAACTCGAGAAGTTGCAGGTGGCCGAGCTCATGTTGCTTTGCGCCCAGGCTGAAGGTAGCTGCAATCATTACATGGCTATGAAGTTGATTAGTTCCATTGTTCTTCAGCTTATGCACAGTGAAGTGCTTCCAGCTAGGCGAATTGCAGTGTGTCTTCACATTGAACTGGTCTGCTTAAGAAGGGAAATGTTTGAGTTACTGTTTTGTGAATTGGGCACAAAGTCGACCATCAAGTTAATGGATGTGTTGCTCGAGTATCTTCGAAGCTTGCCATCACAGAACAAGCTCGAGTTGCCGTTCTCATGTTCAACTTTGATGCATTGGTGGAGAACCATAGCAACAGCACCTATCGCCAAGCAATATACCATTGGGCCAAGAAAATACATCCTTCCTGGGAACAATTTCAGCAAGGAACAAAATACATGGAGATTGAGCAATTTTCATGGGACCCCGGCGGATGCGGCGACGGCGGCCGGGGGCAAAGCCGCTTTTGAAGGAGGGAGGAATGTCAGTACCGGGCCGCCTGTTGCATGGGCCATGGGCCAATCTGGTGAACCGGCCGGCCTGTGGGATATAAAGACAGCAAGTTCAGGCGAAAAAGGCATCGAAGAATCATTATACAATCTCCTCGAGGCTTTGCCTCCTCTGCTTACTTCTTCCTGCCCCGATTCTCCTCTGCTTCTATCTTCTGCTGCTTCGTTCGTCCTCTGTTCTCCAATTCCAGCAAGCAGCTGCTAACAGTTGCCACCACCGCTGCTTCCTTTCCCGTGATGCAGACCGCATCCGCACACCATGCAGTGCGGGCCAGCTTCCTCCATCTCTTTTTTTCTTCTCAAAGCCGCCGCCTTCTCTGCCATTTTAGTGACTTCTCGGATTAGGGAGGAAGGAGTTGCAGAGGAGGCAACCTTGAGAAGCAGGGGAAAAAGGGAAGGGAGACCGGGTGATTCCATTCTGTGCTGCTACCGTGCCTTGCCCCTGAGGTTGCCACTGCCCTGCAGCCCTGCCTCCGGCCACTTGCATGACTGGTACTGAAGCCTTGCTACCACTGCTGCCGAAGCCCTGCTGCGGCACTCCATTAGCAGCATGACGTGAAAACTATGTCATCTATTGCTGACTCTCTGTCTTAAGCCCGTTTTTGCTACGTTACTAGAGAGAAGTATCCCAGAGTAGTGTCCTGCTAGCAAGAGACAGGGAGGAACGAAAGATGGGGAATGACCGTGGCATATCCCAGGTAATGGTACAATTCGATTTTGGCTTCTCCCCTGTTTATGCAGTGGTTAGGACTGCAGTATAGGGAAGCAAATCGAATCTGTTGTTCCAGCAGTTTCAGTTTCTACACTCTAGCAGATTTGAGCGGTTTCTAGGATCATAGCTTCAGAATTTAAAACTTTAATAATAACGGAAGTTGTAGAACATCGCATGATCTTTCCGATGTATGTCGTCGTTGCACTCTTGGTGTTGTCAACACTGCCATGGCCAAGGTTGTGCACGTCAGGTGCGAGAGAAACTTCGTGTCGTACCCTATTTTTGAAATACACTATGCATCACGTATCAGTTATTGTATCAGTAGTTTATACGCACTAACACATTAAAATGTACATAAAAAAATACTTCAGATAAAGAAATATACCTGAAACTCGACCTTTAGCAGTAACACGATGTAGATTAAAGCATCCACAATGGTTTAGCTAGCTAGAGGCAACTTCACAAGCAACTTGGAAAGTAGCAAAAATAATGCATAGGGTTCTTTTGCAAAAATCCATTTTCAACAGGGTTCCCTAGAGAAGGTTGATAAATCAGAAGATCAAAATATTGTTTGTCATATTTTAGTAGGTGGATCTGCCGGAGAATAAAGATTTCTCGTAAGTTCCTAAGTTTTAACTAAAAGGGTCTTCAATACCTGATCTAGACACATTCTAAAACACAAACAACTTCACTCACTCACACCATCAAGGAATTATATGAGACTAATCATTGTGAGCCCAAACAATAGTGTCATAACCAGTGACAACAAACTTCTCAGAAAGATTTTACACTCTGCAGAAATTGTACACTTTACCCACAGGCTACGCACTTTTTGCAGGAGAGTAAGGTAACGATAATTCCACCTTATCCGTCCATCCCCATATGCCCACCTCAGGAAAATCATCAAGGGCTGAAACACAAGTACTTCACATAGCTTTTCTTGAGTTCTCGGATACTTCATTTTCCTTTGCTGACTCAGATACACTGAGCTGAGGTACTTCTTTTTTCTGGGAGTCGGACTCTCTCGGGTACATTTATCCCCGAGTGTCCACCTTTGGTATCCGATGCCCTACTGGCCGCTAGTGTAGCATACGGTAGATGCCAATAAGTAGAGTAAGTCTTACCCATGACAGGTTCTGTGGTTGTACGAAATCACTATGTTGAGCTCCGATGAACCGGTCCTTATACGATCAAGGCGAGCGCTTGTCCACGTCAGGTGGACTAGACCGAAGCTTATCACATAGTACCAAATCACCATATAGAAGCCTCGTTCACAAACCAGAAATTACACATCTCCACTTAATACATGTTTCTCTATCACCCACCCATTTTATTTTACTCACACCATCAAGTACACATTTACACATTTTATAAAATATTGATGTTTGGTGTGGCGAAGCATGGCATCACAATAGAGTCTTAAGCAATCTACTATCAAGACAACTTACCAGTTATTAAAAGGATTTAATGACGGATTTTCTATGAGTAACAAGGGGTGTCATCAACAAGGTGGTATTTGATATTAATGAGAGCAAGTAACTGCCATTACTATAAATACCTAATAAGCAAGATCAACATTACACAACGTTTAAATTCACAAAAAACACAAGCAAGCATTCAGGCCGTATAGGTGTGAAATAAATCATAGGATTAATATGATCTAGGTGGTTAGAACTTGCCTGCAAATCCTTAATCTTTAGGGCTTGATGTCGAAATCTTCAGGCTTCTCTTTGCGTGTCAGTCCTTCTGGCTCCTCTTAGAATCTAGTTCTTTCTCGAACTCAACGTTGTCTACACGGTAGAATACGCCTAATAAAACTCCCATAAAGGTAATAAAAACTCAAAAAGAATCGATAAGATCCGATTAACTTTGAATAAGAGCCAGATAAACTTTGCGAGGAAATCTAAGGACAAATCATGCATAATGCGGTGACTATATAAATGCAATGCTCACTGTCCTATGTGTAGTTTAGTATTATTCTCTATGGGTTAATCATTTGAATGAATATTTACTTAGTTACTTCATTCTATTGCTTATGTTGTCACACGGGTAGATAAGCCTTCATATGAGTATGAGCTTGTATTATGGTTCGTCTAATATAATACTAAAGACGATGACCAGGGCTTGGCGCGGCCTAGGATCGAATGAGTGAGTCCTCGGGATGGTGTAGGCGTAGAGAGAAGGGAGGAAGGCTCACACGAGAGGGCGAATTGCGGCGGCGGCCGAGGTGGCGCGAAATTGGGGAAAGAGAAATTCTGTCGGGTTCTGGGACAGTGTGTGAGGCGAGGAGCTCTGTGGGGAGTCTTGGTGGCTATTTATAGCCAGAGGGGAACGAGAACGGGGCCGGCAAAGAAGTGAATTCAGGCGGCGACGTGGTTGACGGCAATGCGGCCGTCTGGCCTAGGCTTGTGGCTCTGTTGGGGCTGTCAGGACAGGTGGCGAGGCGCGGTGAGCGCGTTCGAGGCCCCGGTGAAGTTATGGCGGAGGCGGCTTGCTCACATCATGCTGTCAGGGCTTCAATGCGGCGGCAGCCGTGTCGGAGTTCCGGGGCGCGCGAGAGTGGCGGCGGCCGCACTCGGGCGTGTGTTGGGACAGGTGGCAGCGCAGCGAGCTGCTTTGCCGGGCGGCGCGGGCGCGGCTTAATGGCGT
>BCLG01001213.1:81197-114595 GCA_001602295.1 Zoysia matrella
GGCGCGGGCGCGGCTTAATGGCGTGGCGGGGCGGCGGGCACTGTGTGCCAGTGTGGGTGGCACCCGGATGCGGCGGCGGCGGTGGCGTGTCCTGTCCTGTCGGAGCACAGGGAGGAAGAAGGTGGCTACGAGCTGGGCTGGGCCGAGTTGGGCCGCACAAGCAGGAAAGTGGCGGCCTGCTCTGGAGAAAGGAGAAAAGGAGGAGGGCAGCTGGGCCGCGTGGCGAAAATGGAGTTGGGCTGGAAAGAGGGGAAGCGGCCCATGGCTAGAATTTAATTTTGTTTTCAATTTTCGAATCCAAAGGATTTGTGGGTTGGAGGGATTTTTGATTTGAAATTCAAATAAGATTCAAAGATCTCAGAAAAAATAAAAATCCAAACAAAACAAGAAATAAATTACTGGTCACACATATTTTATTATTTTGAAAATTTCAATTTGGATAGCTTTTAATTTATGTGAGATTTTACCCTTGTTAGCAGAAATTTTTAAATTTAAATTTTTGGGATATCACACTTCGCATCACTGAGTTATCCTATATGGCTCTGTTATCACGCTCATAATTTTGTTTTCAGCTATTCTTTGTCTCTTCAGTATCTGAAAATCATATTCTGTGTCACGCCTAGAAAAAAATAGAAATAGAATAGAGCATGTATTTTGAACAACTCGTACCATGCTAACAGTCTATTCTTCTAATAAGCACAATACTCTTGTTTCTTGAAGATGGTGGTGACTCCAGGAATCAATGCATTCCAGGCAGAGCTTCCGACTACCATCCATACATACCTTGATTCCCTTGCTGATATGTAAATGAACGATCTTGGCATAAACTGATATAATTTTCACACGCAGCAACTTATATAACCAAGTAACGTGGCCACAATTATTATTAAAAATATAAAAAAATAAAAGCAGAACACGTTAACTAGAGAAGATGATCAATAACACAATAAGGCCATCCATATTTGTAGGAACCGAAGAAGAAACTGCTCATATTTATAGAAGTTACTCAAAAATGTTCACACAGAATGTACCTCGTAGTCGTATATTGGTTGACTACACGCATGTCAACAGAAACATTCTGGATGCAAGACAGCTCCCATGCAACTGAGAAAATGCCCGTGGCCAATACGTCACATCCAGCACTGTCCTTGCTTAGTAGAAAATACGTTTAACAAGAAAGTAGCTAACATAAGAAAAGCTCAGAATGATATATTAATGAACAATATCATATTTATGTTACGACAGAAGTAGCATATCATGCAAACTTTCTTATTGACTTGCGCATAGAGAATTACAAACCTTCAGGACTTGACAAAATAATTCACAAGAGCAATTACAGGCTCTTAAGAACATATTTCACAGTATCTATTACAAACTCTGAAATTCTTCACACTAATAATGAAGAAAATATTTTTTACAAGAGCTATTACAGACTGAATAGAAATTACAAATCCTATCAAATAATTACAAGACATACTCATCAGCGAGTATGAGAGGGGGTAAGAAAAATACCTTGCCAAATTAACCAGCTCCAACACCCCAAACAGCGCCGTCGTGACCTCCTCATCCTGGTCTGACGAAAGGAAGAAAAGGGGAGAGAGAGAGGAAAAGGCGGGCTAGCCCTTATTTGAGGATGTCATCCTCGAGGTTGATAGCTTGGAAGTGAGATGGTGGAGCTGGCAGACAAGATTTTATGAGTAACTTTGGACCGTAGACACAACTATGCAGCACCACTATTTTCCTTCGTCATTAAAAAAACGAAAAATAAAAAAGCGGGGCACAGCTCACTCATCGGAAGGCATTTGTTGAGCAAGCATGAAGCAGCCCCGTGCTGGTGCCTCCGCGCATGAGGCAAGAAAGGTCAACTCTCTCTCCTCGACCTCCAGTATCCAGACACAGCCTCCACCCAGAGATGCTGCGCAGGCGGCGGCCACGCTGATCGAGTCCTGTTTGCCCGATTTTCACGAAAACCACTACATTCAACCGTAAAACCATAACAAATGGAAAAATCAGTTTTTGAAACAAATACCGTTTGGTTTTCCAGGTGTGGTTTTCCAGAAAGACCCCTCCATAATATCCAAAAACATTCACACTCAGAATAGTCTCATAATCATGTAATGATCAAAATTAATCACACATCATTATCAATAACACATTTACTTACCCCAAAATATAGTAAATTAATGATCATGGTACCCCAACATATACTAAGTTAATGATCATGGTGCAACGCGGAGTTGAGCCAAGGTAAGGGAGTTGTACTAATCACTTCCATGCCTGTGTAAAAAAAGGTCCATGGAGTTTGCAGCATTCACCTCCGTACCTTTATTTATACGAGGCAATCAAGTCCAGGCTGCAGAAAGGATGAAGCTATGTCAAGACGAATCTCCACCGTGCACGCATGAGCAGCCTTGAAGTCTATCCTGAAGTCTCCACCGCTCTTGACGTTGTATAGAATCCATGTTATATTGCGTTATACTTGTCTATGGGTTATATTGTGTCATAGAATATTGTTCTAGCACAGAGTTAACTACTAATTAATGTTAATTACTATATTATCTTAATTTTTATTATTTACAAAATTCTATTGATTTCAGGATCTTTGCAGGTTGGCGAGGCCTAACATGCAGCCGGATGGGTTTTGCATTCGATCCTTTAAAAAATAAGCGTTCATAATAAAATCATAAACATGCATAGAGGAAAAAAAAGTTGTTTATTTACCTAGTACAGATGCACGGACTTTGATTTGCAGATTATATCCCTCCCCATCTTGGAACATAAATTAAAAAAAAATGTGCAAACATAATAATCTAGTTGAGCCCTAGAAAAATGAAGCAGCGGAAACAAATCCATAGGAGTATAGGAGGTGAAGAATATAACCACAACAAATTAGATGGAATAAATACAAAGCACATGATCTCAGAAAAAGGAGTTTAGTCTTGGATTGAATCACATGCTATTGCTTTCTTAAAAAAGGTCAACAGATGTGGAGCATGCCGTCTATAATTTGAAATAGATGTGATGCTGAAAGATGACCAAAATTATTACCTACAAGGTAAAGCAATGTGTAAGTTTGTGAGGTTAGTAAAAAACAAACCTACAGTTTTATTTCCAATATGAAAATAGATCAAAATAGTTTGATTTGGCAAACATATTTGTCAGACAATGACAGTTTTACATGGGTGCAAAAAAGGAACAATAAAAGGGCATACCTCGCCCCTCCCCCAAGCCAGTGGGAAAATTATAGAAAGAGAGAAAAATTACAGGATGAAAGAAAATTATTAAAGAAATCAAAATAAAAATTACTGAAGAAGAGTACATTAATCAGAGGAGTCGAAGTAGATTTTCTTCACTCTAATTCAAAAGAAATAGGAACAAAAATACTGAATGATGAAAATTGCTGAAGGAATCTTAACAAAATTACTGAAGGGCCTGACACACGTTGGGGCTGGTGCGCGGCGCGCGTGGATCATTTGGTCGCTTTTTGCACCGGTGCAGGGGTGCTCATCGGTTTTTTTCTTGGATGGGCACAGTGTTGGCTCGATGATTGGGTGTGGGCACCCTAGGTGTTGAATAGCTTCTGAATTTCCAATTACACTTGGATCATCAAAAGACTCACGAATATGCCATGATCATTTTCTGTGTAATCTTCTGATGATCATAGTGTAGTACAGTGCACTGAATACAAGTTCTTAGCTTATTCTCAGTGATCGTCGTTACCAATTTGTATCTTTTTTCCTTGGTAACACCAGATCATGTGTTTTTATTCCATTCTGTATATTTGTTGAATAGATAACATGGACCTCTATGTGATCCTTACAAGCCGTTCTCAGGAGCAGAAGGTACTCGAACCATTCCCAGGAATCACTTGCATTCCATTTAACTAGCCATCACTTCGTGTGCTAATGTTGTTTGGAAGGGACAAAATCCCAGTCTGATAGCCGAATATTATCTGCACTGATTCTGGAGCAGGAAGCAAGCATGGGTGGAGGGCAACCTTTGTTTACACCGTCTCTGACAACAGGAGAATTCACTAAAAACTACTACCTTATTTGCCACAGTGATGAACTGATCATTACATGTAACTCCAAGTGATGACAAGTGAGATAATAATAGCACATCACCGCCAGCATTTTTCATCATGCAAACACAAAATGATGTTGAATAGATCTCCAAGACTAAATTTTTTATACATCAATGGAATTACTTAGTTCTACAAGTTCACTAGCATACTAATTGAACTGTCACTGAAACTCACTTTCTTTTTGTGAAGTACTCCCCGAGCCTTATTGTCAGATATGGAACAGCAAGACCTGAGGGCACAAATACAAGATTCTAAGATTTCCTTGGCCTCCCCCTTGGTTTTGATGGCTTGTTAGCGTCTGTAGTTACTGCATCTTCATCCATTTTATTCTCAGTTTTAGGCTTCTTTCTTTGAGTTCAACGCTAGTAGAGGTGCCACGTTGGTTACCTGCAATAGGATACAACATAGTTCGTTAGGGTCTTAGGGAGATTGAAGTGCAAAACATTAACCTCTATTAGTAAAGCTTAGTACACTCGATAAAATGGAAACAGTGCAAGCACTTCACCGAGCCAAACCTAATATAGAGGCAGACAATGCAGCTTTGCCTTATTGTTTGTAAATATAAACCATTTCTTTTAACATGTATACAGCTGATACACTAATTATGCAATAAAAGTATAGTAGGGGAATCCTCTCATGTTTACTGTCAAACAAGAATTCTCACAGTTTGAAATTCCATTTGGAATGTCATGAAGATGTCAATACCCTAATTTTAAAAAATGTTACCCAATTTGAATCTAATTCTAGTCCTTATTTGTAACCTTTATAAAACCTTTGTTTGTCTAGATGATTATAAAAAATAAAAAAGAAATAATTTAGAACACGACTAAAAATCCTAATTTTACTCGAAACCTAACAAGAGCACATGTATTTTTGTCATGAAAAACAAAAGCTAGAGCACAATTGGGCGATGCAACAAATAATGCCGTTGGACACTTCTCTAACTAGCTGTTGATCGGCCCTGACTTTATTGTAGGATGCATTTATTGTTTCATTCTTCTAAACAATATTCACTAGATGGTTGCGTGATTCGTTATGACATGTGTTGTACTTTGTGAGGTTTAAGAAAGCCCATATTGTTGTTGGATGTCCTCATTAGGAGCATTGTTTACTATGTAATCAGGAGAAATAACTGATCAATAACATTTTGGTAGCCTGCTCCCTTGCAAGGAAATTCTGTTTTGCAATTCTAAGCCAGGTGGCACTGCACCGTGTTGCTCCTCATCCTGAAGATACAGTCTTCAAATGATCAGTAGCACAAGATATTGCGGGCACTCTGCTAAACTTCGCAAGGGTTTAAACTGTGACAACTCTTGGAGCATGGAGTCTTTGGATACACAGTGCTACCTATGTCTTTGAGGGAGAAGTACCAAATCTAGTAAGAGCAGTGGAATGCGCATGTGCGAAGTATATGGTGCTAGAGGTTTATCTTTCCTGACCACTCGGTCCAGCGCGAGTCAGGAATAGTTGGGCGAGGTCGGTGTTACGTAAAACACAGATGCATGCTTGTTCTGACCTATTGCATGTGTTGTGTGTAGGGTGGGTTTCTTTGTATGGGCTCTAGCTCTTTTTTTACTCTGCTTAATTTAGTGATATGTAGCCCTCGTACGTGTTCAAGAAAAGGCCCATATTGTAACACCCAGGTTCTACTTATGTGATAACTTGATCTCTTCTCATTCATTTTTTCTTCACATAAAAGAATTAATCTCGATATATGTTGATTCAAATAACTAAATTTTTAAGTTTCACACACCAGTATGGGATTATTCAAGCAGTTACAATACTCAGGGTTTGAGCGAGACACGCTCAGGCCAATTGGGCTGATGGGCCAAGATCCCCTTAAGAACTTGATCGAGGTCCTCATTGAGTTACCTAATTTACCATCACTACGACGGATGCGCAAGGTCTAACCTTTCTAACCATATATGACACTTGTCATGTTGCGTTCTTCACATTGTGCTCTTTACGCCAGGCACACCGTGTCCATGTCGTGACACATATCATGACTTTGCTACCGTCATATACCAAATATGTAGTGAAGAAAGTGCAGGATTGAAGCGGTCTTCAACTTCAACAATCAAGAACAAAGTGAAGGCATTAGCCGAAGACATGACAGTTGCTAATTGAAGACTTTATTACATTATGACGGAGCAAGTAACAATTAGATATCCACGACGCATTCAAAATCAAGATACATAGCCATCACCAATGCTTAGCCATTGGCTAAGATAAATAAGCAAAATAAGCATGGCTAGTGACTTTGGTTGCATGGGGAATGTAAAAGTAAACTGAGCATCTCAACAATCGCAATAATTGCATGTAGTTATCCAATAACCCATTGCATGCCCATGCTCTTATCAACACGAAGGTTCTCAACAAAATCAGCCTACGAGGGGATGTTCCAAGGATCATTTCAAAATTTTCATCTGGAGCACTACACATGATCATTGCTGGATAGCGGATAAGCTTGCCCGGTGTGGATTGCAGCATCTAGCACTGCACGATGTCTGATCTGGATGGAGAAATGATATAGCATCTATTGATTAGGTGCGCTTTCACTCAGCGATTCTGGTATCAGCTATTTAACCGAGTAGACTTGCGTGAGGCAGCAGCTGTGGTGGCTGGGCTCTGGTCCTAATGCAGCGCGGAGCTGGGTCCTGGTCCTCACATCCTAGATCTACAGTGTGAGTCCAAGAAACTGGATCTAGGAGCTGCAGTGGAGGGGACCTGAGTTGAGCTCCTCACTGCGGCTCTCCAAAATGGCAACGGCGAGGGAGGGATGACTGGCAGCGGGACATGAGTGACCAACCAAGAATGACGTCTGTGCCGCCCCATCAGCAATGAAGGCGATGATAGACTCTGAGTAGAGCATAGGGTTGAGGTCGTCGCCACCCTCATGGGGGTAACAAGATCCACGGTGGCCATTCCTACTATCTCACTCACCATTCCCTTCCATCGTGGCTCATAGTGCGTAGATAGTGCGTTGGGTCAAATTGGTGCCATGGCTCGAATAGGTGGTGCATAAATTTAGTAGGGGTAGTGAAGTCATTTGACTGTTGGCTTGCGTTTCATCGGAATCTAGGAACACTGATATTTCTGGACGGAGGGAGTAAAAAACATCTTGGTAAATTGCGTACTCCTGCTGTGACTAGTGGTTACACTTTTGCTAACTTGATGTAAATAAGCATTGCTTTAGGTATTAGTTCTAGAACTTCAAACCTTAATGGATTGATTTCAACCACATGAAACTTATTTTTGTAATACCATCATGGATTAACCCATGTAATTAAAATGAAAGAAGGTAATCATTCATAATCATCATTCTGTAACTACACGCTAGTTCTTGCGTTCTAGGCTGGTCATCCTTTGGTAGACTTCAGTGATTATGTGGCACTTCATCATTTGCTTCTTCCTTGGGATATGATATTCCTTTTCTTCTCTGGATGCCGCCACAATGTACCTCTTTCCCATCAATTTCCTCCCCAATAGGCAATATGAGCCCAACAAGGCGTTCGCATAGTACAAGGAGACAAGAGCTTGAGCATAGCACCCCGCTAACAAGACAATATAATAGCAATATTTGGCATTATTTAATATAATATATGAATGAATTAGAATCATATAGAAATAAATAAATAGTGATAAAAGGGAATGGTTGCAAACACCACAAAAGGTGTTAGATCCAAACTTGCATCTACAGATGCATAAGACTTGGACTAAGTTTGTGAGGTGAGGCAATCAACCATCTATCATTATTGTTGTAAGTAATTATCTTATTAAAAGGTAAAACTTATTTAAGCTCTAACTCGAGACAAGGGATTTTGGAAGTGGAGTTGAGCCAACAGAGTGTAACAAGCACCCTTAGTGAAGATGCTCTGCAATGTGGTGTCTTTTTGTTGATTAGAGCCACATTTTTTGTGCCATTGTGCATTCAATTGGATTAGGTTGATGTTGGTTTGCATACCTTAGTGGAGTTTTTGGGCTCATTGGGTACTGACTGGGTTCTATACCTATCCATGCCTTATCTTATGTTGATGGGTCCTAAAACCATCAAAAGGTACCTGCCTCTCTACCTCTAGATTTAGAAGTGAAAGAGAATTACATATGACTTTCAATGTGCTTCTGCATAGTGATCTCAGAAACAATTTATTTCCACTTATGTAGTACTACAATACTTGGTTTAAACATGGTCACATTTTGTAGAAGGACATCATAAAGGAACTTATGCATCCATCAATAAGAAGGAAACATGCATAAATTTAAAAATTGCAAATAACTTACGGCATGCATTTTGGAGGTCTTCTGTTCTTTCACTTTTTAGTCTTTTTGCTAAGCAGGGAAGCTACAGTAAAAAAACTTATTTACATCATTATGGAAATTTAAATATATACAAGAAAGCATATAAGGAAAGAAAATTTTAAGAAGCAAGTCAAACATGAGATGAATGCTTTTTAAGTAAGTACTGTACGAAACACCCCTACTGTGGTAGTTAAATATATTAATAGGAAAAAAAGGTTTAGAAGAAAGGCTATCCCACCCTGCAAGGGGAAGACAAATTACCCCCAAACAGTACCACAGGGGTTTTCACACCCTCGAAAATGAGAAAGAGAGAACTAAAGTAAGTAATCTAACCAAGAAATAAGTTATACTGAAAATCTGTCCAAGTGGAGCTTGACTGAAGAAATAAAACAATGTTTCCGAGATTGAAAGGAGGAGGTCGTAACATACGAAGCAAATCATCTGCCAAACTGTCCCCGACTGGCATATGAGTCCAAAACCATGCATGGCCCACACGTCAGCCACTGCACGACAGAGGGCTGTTTGGCAGGGGACCTCGTCTCGTAACATAAGATGAATGTTCTTCCAAGAAAAAGAAAAAAATAGAATGGGAACTACATGAACTAATATATTCCGTAAGAAAAATAATAAGAAAAATTACCATATCTGTGTAGTTATCAAATAAGTACATATCGGTGACACTTAGTTTTGAACTGTGGCAGGCTGCTGGTATTCCAGTCCTGAAGTATTGTATTGCAGCCGAAAGTGAGCGAAATACCTTTCCAGTAATCGGATCTGTGAAGAACGGCACAACAACAAGCTAGTGATGAGGAAAAAAAACTAAAATCAAGAGGGCATCATAAACAAACATGTATTTGTTATGTTTCATCCAATTTTACTGGGTCTGTTCTAAAGCCACGACTGTAATGCCTAAATGCTGTCTCCTTGACCCATCCAGGTGGCAGCCCATAAACCTTGAATTCTAGCTGTGCAATGATCTACAAGGAGGATGAAATGTCAGTTTCTAAAAATCTTAATAAAAGCTTTTAATATCAGAACATGACCCATACGTACATCATCTTTACCACTCGTATCACAATCTTCGTTAGTCCGTTCAGGCATCACGCCATCACGCACGTAGCGCATTAAGTCATCTTTGGATGCAATGCGTACTACTCTGCTCGGCTTAGCATAGCACTGCAAAGAGAGCGAGATATGACATTCATGTCAGACAAATAAATTTTCAACCATCTCGTACCTGGCATGAAAGAGGTTCTGAAGGCACGCACTTTACGAAATTAGTAACTGCACTGATAAATTATAAACAAATTGAGATAGGAGCAGCACTAAAAGCAAGCTAGCTAGCTGCAAGATTATTTTTTACCTTGAACATTTTGCTCAAGTTCCTCCCTCCGGCCCTGATCTCGAGCACGTAGCTAGGATATTGTCGGTGTTTTGACCATCGACACAGTAAAAGCTAGGTAATCGAAGAGAGTATGTGCGCTCTTCATATTCGAATGGTCTAGCCTATGAAAAAGACTCAAAGGTTAATCTGGTTTGAGTCATCAAGAGGCGTAATACCTTATGTTCAAAAGAAAAAAAAAAGATCAAATCGTATGAAGTCAAACACGAGTACAATACGGAAAGATCTTGGCTCGATCAAAGAACCCTACCTCGTATGTGCGGATGTGGTTATAACGGGATGGCTAAATTCACTTGACTTTTTTTACTTCGTGTAATGCCCTATGGTACCTCTTTTATAGGGGTCAGATCGAGAGCACCAACTTGACGGTTACGGAACCTGCTGGCCCTCTGTAAGGTAGGGCCTTGTTCGTCGCCTGAGTTGGTCGCCTAGCGCCCGCTGGCATCGGTGCAGTTGACCGGTGGCCTTCGTACGTTCTTTGTTCAGTCACAGGGGACAAAGAACACTTTTTCGTCTTACTTTGCTGATCGTCTGGCTACTTTACCAACTTCTGAAATACTTTACCTCCTGACAAAGTTGCTTTACTTTCTGCTGTACGTTATCAGAAATCTTTGCGGTCGTCAGTGGTAGGTTCTTAAGGTGTTGTCTGACCCCCAGGGGGGCCAAAACGTTGGCTTCTAGCTGTTGACAGGTTGAATCTTGTTGTATTGTAGCTTCAGCCTTTCGTTGGTCGGGCTTAGACGGTCGCGTAGATTCGGGATACTATCGGGATACAAAATCCCAGTCTGATAGCCTTTTGTTGAATCTTGTTGAGGGGATGTGATCCTTTGTGGGCTGTAAACGGACCGTGAGCTCGAGAGGCTACTATCAGGATAGTATATCCCGTTACTTACGGACCTAGCCTCTACATGAAGGACCATCTATAAACTACGGCTCATGGTTCGTCTATAATCCACGAAGGATCACATCCGGTCAAGAACGTTCCGACCCCAGGGGTCGGATCTACGCGAGGGTCCAAGCCCGATCGACGGAAGACTAAAGCTACACGACAACAAGATTCAGCCCGTCAACAGCTAGAAGCCAACGCTCTAGCGGGGTCGGGCAAAGCCTTAACAACCAACCACTGACGACCGCAGAGATTCCTGACAACGTACAGCAGGAGGTAAAACAACCTTGCCGAGAGGTAAAGCATTTTAGAAGTTGGTAAAGCAGCTAGACGATCGGTAAAGCAAGATAAAAAAGTGTATTTTGTCCCTCGCGACTGAACAAAGGACGTACAAAGGCCACCGGCTAACTGCACCGGTACCAGCGGACGCCAGGCGACCAACTCAGGTGACAACTAAGGCCCCACCTAGCGGAGGGCCAGCAGGTTTCGTAGCCGTCAAGTTGGTGCTCGCAGTCTGATCCCTGTAAAATAGGTACCATAGGGCATTACACAAAAAAAAAAGTCTAAGTGAAGTTAGTCATCCTGTTGTAACTACATCCACCCACGCGAGCTAGGGTTCTTGATCGAACTAAGACCATTCCGCATTGTACTCGTGTTCTTGACTTTATACAATTTGATCTCTTTCTCGCCTCTGAATGTAAGGTATTACGCCTCTTGACAGCTCGAATCAAGTTAACCTTTGAGTCTCTTTCATAGGTTAAGCCATTCGAATACGAAGAGCGCACGAGTTCGATTACGTAAATTTTACTGTGTCGGTGATCAGAACACCTACAGATATACCCTAAACCAATTGTACTTCCCCTGTACATGCATCGATCTCATGGGCACGAGGTCACACACATCTCTGAATCAGATAAGCAGAGGCAGGACATGACCAATCAGAAGAGATCACTCACCTGCAGCGTGCTCATGTTGTCCAGCGTGGCTATCGAGTCAAGGGCGCGCTTCAGCGCTCCAGAAGAGCAGTGCTCTTCCACTCCGGCCCTCGAGTTGAAGGTGAAGCCAGCCGGGCAGGTGTAATTCTACATTCATATGGGCAGGTGAACGTAAAAAAAAGAATAAATGAGGATGCCGATGTGGAACAATTAACATAAGACACAATGGCAATGGCATTCACCACGCCTAATAGGGGCGCAAAGCGATCGAGAAAGACGAAGGGGATGATGGAGATGTACCAGGACCACCGTGCCATCACTGCAACGTCTTTCCACCCCCACAACGAAGCAATCAGGAAGCCATTCCGGCCGCTGAGTTTCTGCATCATTGTTGCGGCTGGATCCCTCCACCGACTGCCGATGCTTCTGTCTGATCGGGGTCATCCGCCCCACCATAACCTGCTCGTCGTCATCTGAGATGACGATCCGAGATCTCGAAGTGCCCTTCATCACCATAGATCCTTGCTTCTTACGTGGGCGGGATCGATAAAGAAAAGAGGAGAGGATCTGAGTGGAGAAAGGACTGGATCGTGGAGCAGTGAACAAAAACTGAAGCAGGTCAGACGTAGAGAGGAGTGAAGAACTGAAATAGTGGGGAGGGGAGCATTGTTGACAGAAAAGAACAACTCAGTGGGTGAGTCTGTTCCAACTTGGTGGCAATTCATTACAGCTGCTCCTGCATGCAGCGTGCCTCTACCCAACAACTCCTTTTTTTTGTCTCTACCATAGAGATGATGTACTCAGTAAATCTGTACATTCAACTACTACCAAAAAGGTACATACATGCATAAGCATTATATTATTGTCTACCTGTATCAATAACTCTGTACATTTAATTACTACAAAAAAGATACATGCATATACAAGTGGTATATTATTGTCTACCTGTTCCAATAAATTTGTACATTCAATTACTGCTAAAAAGATTCAAAATTAAAATCTACCTACCAACAAAAACCAATATCATACATGTACCAAGAATTTTGTTCTTCCTTGCATGAAAGGTGTAGTACATGCTATAAAATTCCAAAAAAGACAGTATGCTTGTGCTTGTTAATTAGAAACAAAATAAAAAGATACCGAACTCAACCGTTTACCTCTTCCTGAATGCAAGGCAGAGTATATATGTATCATTTATTTATTTATTATTCTACACCCGGATTGCTCCGTGCGCCCCGGAACCGAGTCAGGCGAGAGGCCCGACTGCGGCCGACCACGAGCCCCCAACCCCACTGCCACCCACCGTCGCCGCAGCTCATCGGTGTGACACCTCTGCCGCCTCCTCTGCCGCCCTCCACCGCCACTGCGCTAATTCGATGCGCGACGCCCCCGCCCACTAGCGGCGACCTCCACCGCTGTTGGCGCCGTGGGTCCTCGCCACTCCGCCCGCACCACACCCCCCACCGCCGGGCCTACCTTCCCTCGATTTTTATGTTTGGCAATGGTGAAAATGAAATTTGGGGGTATAAATTCATGTAGCTAAGGGATTCTCAGGTGACGATGGCGGCTGTGGCTATGCCGCAAGCTCGCTGGAACACTAGGAATGATGAGATTTTCTATGAGGAAAAGAAATTACTGAAGAAATTACTAAAAAGAAGCTAAAATTGTTGAATAAATTTAGAGAAATTACTGAAAAATTCAAAGAAAATTACTGAACGCGATGAAATTACTGAATCAGGTTAAAGAAAATTAGTGAACGTGACTCAGTCGGTTGGCTTGGTCAACTGGGGCGGGTCGGTCAACGCACGTGGGTGGCTCGAACAGTTGGCGTGCGTGGCAGGGGGCGCGCTCAATCGTGGGGAGGTGCGAGGGGCGTGGTCCGACCTAGAGTGTAGAATATTCTATTCTACACCCTGGGTGTTGAAGAGTATTTTTGTGTGTGTGTGTCTATATATATATATATATATATATATATATATATATATATATATATATATATATATGTTTCAATAAATGTAGTGCATAAATTATAGCTAGCTAGGGGAGAAGAAGATTGGACTTTCCAAATAAATGAAGTAGTTGCATGCATGTAATATCCTGAACCGTTTTTATTATCATCGTACTAACTTGCATGCAAGCCCAGCTAATAATAAGGTGGAGCAGCACCTGTATCTCGTTAAGTTTCTTGTGAGTTCTTCCATTTATTTATTTATTTTGTGAATAATGAGCAGTTCATACATATCTTTTTTATAAATGTACTATATAAATTAGAGCTAGCTAGTTAAGAGATAAGGAGAATGGCCTTTCCAAATAAATGTAGTAGTTGCATGCATGCAGCATCCTCAACCATTATTTTATCATCTTACTAACTTGTACGCAAGCCCAGTTAAGGTGGGGTAGCAGTATACCTGTATCTTGCTCCCAGTTGTTTGTGAGTTGTTTCACTGCAGTGCAAACTGTTTTTCAGACATCAAAATGAAATCATTACCTTCGTCCCAATTTTTGTAATTGTAGCCAAGTTTTAATGTGTCCAGATTCATTGCATATTCAGCATATGTGGACATAGCGTATTTGTAGATACATAGAGTAAAATGAATCTGATAGATAGCTAGAATGACGAGTACATTGGGACAGTGGGTATGGCATAGAAAACTTCCTTCACAGCTCACTACCAAAGCGCTCCTTGCAATGTAGAGTTCAGCTCAAAACCAAATATTACAGATAGGCCCTTGAATCCGCCTTCGACAGGCCAAAGCCTGCTCACTCGCACCATTCAATCCAAAGCCCATCATATGTGGCAGGCTATCGTTAGCACCTTCGCTTCCATCATGTCCCCAGTGCTGCCTGTGGTGGAGTTTCTGCTCCTCATCTTCCCTGTGCACGTGCAGATCCCGATGCCTCCCACGCTTCCTCATCCTCGCAAGTCAGGAGAGGGAAAAGCCAGTCGAGATCCACGCCGCCAAGCTGACCAAACGAGCCTACACTTTCTTCTTCGTCCTTGTGGTTCGAGCCATACGTTACCATGGGACGGCTGCAACAACGACCGCTGCGGCTGCTACTTCGTTTCTTGTCAGCAACGGCTGCAGCGGGAAGGAATGCGGTCGTCCTCACCCTATCCGATGTTGATAGCACCCTCACAGCACCCAGCAAGTTATGCTTCATGGGTGCATGTCCATCCGATCTGTTTTTCTGTTTTTGCGATTATTTGTCTTTTTGTTCCTCGGTAGGCAGTGGGCACGGTAGGATAACATTCGTGGGCTGTTCAGTGTCTGATGTTATGTTTAAGATCATCAAGAGTTTCTTTTCTTGAATCCCGGAATGAGTTGACACGCTCACACGCACCATGCAAAGCAAAGTGGAGTCATTGGTTGCTTGGTTGTTCTGTTTTCCATGTTTCTTTATTTATGCTGTAATGGAACCTATGGCCTTGTAATCTCCAGAGTTTAAAATCATCTCTGGGAGAAGATAAGTTGAAGGTGAGCCTATGTGTAGCGTATTCACCCTTTATCACTGCTTTTGTCCATTCAATTTCAGGCCTTACACTAATTACTGAAAACTAAGGGTGTAAATAGGTGCATCTAAAGTTAACCTTAAGACCTTTTTAGTTTAACAAAATGAACTAGTTTTTTCAAAAATGGAGGAGAATTCTGAAACTTAGTTCATTTTTTAGAACTAAAAAGGTTTTGAGGGTAACCTAAGTGGGACTGTTTTACACCCCTACTGAAAACGATGGGTCTTCTTGTCAGAAATTTATAAACTTCACTGTTCATTATTTGCTGACTTGGGTATCCCAATCAAAAGGTCAGTGAAGACTCCATAATTGTGATTTGCACTATATAGTACTCCAAGGTACTTACTGACAACTAATTATTGCTTACGGACCAATACTAATTATTTTCTCAGGGGTACATCATAGAATTCAGAAGTGGGATGATTAATGTGACCCCTATAGGAAGAAACTGTAGCCCATAAGAACGGGATGGATTTGAGAAGTACGGCAAAGTAAAATCATATATTCAAAACCATAGGAACAGCGGAGTACCAATCAAATATATGATATGGAAATGCATGAGACGCATGCCTTATTCGAGTTCTACCGTAAGGGCATTGGCGCTGTTCACGCAATGACATATGCACACACCTCTTGTAACTCACTGACCGCCTAGCAAATCCCGCACTCGTGAAATGCACTGAGGTAATCACAGCATCGTGTTTGCTTCACATTCGGTTTTCCTTGGGGTTTAAGTGGTTCTTATTCAGATTTTACGGCTCTTCTCGATATTTGTTTCCTTTTTCAATAGTTTTATTAGGCATGTTCTATTGTGTACACAACATCAAGTTTGAGGGAGAGTGGGAATCCAAGAGGAGCTAGAAGGACTGACGTGCGAGAAAAGCTCAAAGACTCGGGTGACAAGACCGAACCTCAAGACTTGATCCAGAAGACGAGTTTTGAAGATTAAGGGCTTGCAAGAAAGCTATAACTCCTCCCTGATCATATTACTCCTATGTTTTACTTGCGCATCCATATGATCGAATGCTTGCACTTATTTTACCATATGTTGAAATGTTGTTTGTGTAGATAATGATCCTACGTAATTTTACGTATTTATATTAATGTCAATTACTTGCCATCATTAATATAAAATACTACCTACCCTATTGGTAACATACACCCTTGTTAACCATAGGAATTCCGTAGTTAAATTCTTTTAACGAATATAAAGTTGCCTTGATATAAAATCGCTTAGGAATCCTCTCATGATGCTATGCATCACCACACTACACAGTATTCTTTTATCAAATGTGCTAAAAAGTGCTTGGTGGCGTGAGTAAAATAAAATGGGTTGGGAAATAGTGCAACATGTGATAGGTAAAGAAGGGTATTTCTTGTTGGGGGCGAGGCTTATGATGGTGTTTTGTGATAGGTGTTAAGTTTCGATTTTGTCCACCTGCCATGGTTAAGCGCTCGCCCTGACCGCATAATGACCGGTTCATTGGACTGCAGCACAGTAATTTCGTGCAACAACAGAACCTGTATGGGTAGGAATTACCCTAACTTATTGGTATCTACTATATGCTCCACTTGGCTGCTAGTAGCGCACGGGTGACCAAGGGTGGACACTAGGGATGTATGTACCCAAGTGATTCGGTTCAGAGGAAAAAGAAGTACACAGGTTCAGCGTATCTGAGTCTAGGAGAAAAAATGAAGTAACTGAGAACTTAAGGAAAAGTGAGCACTCGTGCTTTAGCCCTTGGTTGCTTCCCAAGGTGCACATGCGGGGATACTCAGATAAAGTGAGACTATCATTATGTTTCTCTCTTGCAAAGAGAGCGTAGCCTATAGCTACAGTGTACAACCTCTACAGAGTTTAATATCCTTCTAGTATGGCCGTTGCCATGGTATTAGCACACTATTTGTCTAGGTTCTTAATGATTAGTCTCTATATATCTCCTTGCTGTGTGAATGGATTTAGTTGCCCGTGTTTTGGAAAAGTGTCTAGATCGGGTGTTGGAGGCCCTTCCAGTTAAAAGGGAACTGGCGGTAAAAGTTTATTCTCCCCCACCCATTAAATATGATAAGAAAATATTTTATCACCTCCGGTTTAAACCTTCTGTAGTGAATCTTACATAAATCATGATTTTTGCAAAGTAACCATGTGCCTTGTATTTGTACGACCAAATATGCATATACTAAATCTTTTTGTGTAGTGTTAGGGCTTGCTGAGTATTTTATATGCTCACCCGTTTGCATTTGTGTTTTCAGTCAGAAGAAGAAACGTTCAAGACGATGACGTGCTGAGTTTTTGTTCTGCACCCAAGACTGCTTGTGGCTTTGAGTCTTTGTTTTCACTGTCTGCTTCACCTCTAACTGTGTCACCTCTAACTGCGTTGCCGCTAAAGGTCTATTATCAGGCATACTCCCTTCGTCTCAAAATAAGTGTTATTTTTGACTTTTTGAAATCAACATTTGACCATTGATCTCATTCAAAAAAAATTTGAAAATACAAAAATGAACAATTCAAGCTTAAATTACTTCTAATAATAAATCAGTTCACAATAAAATAAATATTTTTAAAAAAACTTTTTTGAATAAGACAAATGGTCAAAGGGAGAAGTTTGAAAATCTAAAGCCACACTTATTTTGGGACGGAGGGAGTATTACTTTATCTAAAAAAGTATGCTTTTGATAATCATTCTGTTAAAATTATGTGTATCAACTACTGATCTAGAGATTGATACATGAGGCACAGTGCATCCAAAAAATAGGATGTGACACAAGGAAATGTGGATTACTGTAATTATATTTAAAATGTATAGTACCCTTTTGATGATAGCTTATCCATAAGGCAAAGTTGGATGCGCTACCATCCTTTATGTGTTAGAAAATATAATAGCTGTTGATAAAGGTTGACAAAACATTGACCCTTTATATATCAGGAAATATAATAACTATTGTTAAAGATTTTACCGACTGTTTCTACCACGATTGTTTAAAGAGTGTTGGGGTAACTTTTACCAAAAGTTACGTGCCGTTAAGGTGCAGTCGGCAAAACCTTTGCCGATAGTTTACCTGCTGGTAAAGGCGTTCTTTGCCGACTAAAAAATGGTATGGTGTACTCTAGCCCTTGTACTAATCATCTTGATCTGCTGCCAACCAGATGGAATATAAAAGCCAATAACCTTGCGAATGTTGCTCTCGAGATAGAGAGGCTAAGCGACTTCATATTTATTACTCTCTCCTTTGGAAATTTGTATTGGAAGTGCACTTATGATTAGATGACAACAACAACAATAATTTGTTGGATCAAGGAACAAGAAAGTGGATGTGTACCTACTGTAGTCCTGTCACACCCCAAAATTTACCATAAATTAAAATTCAAAATTTAAATTGTCTCTAACAAAATGCTAACATTTTTCTCTTCTTTCTCTCCTTTTTCAAAAGGCAAAAACTTCATTTCGTAATTCGAATAGTATAAATTAGAAATTTCATAAAATATTAAAATTTGACCGTGTGACAAGTGATTGTCTTTTTCTTTTATTTCCTTCTTATCGTTTATTTTCTTGTGTTCTATGAATTCCAAATCCGTTCAATTCTTTTGAATCATATTTGACCTCGGTCAAATATATCTCTTTTAAACAGCTATCTGCTCTCCAAATTTTTAGAACAAAATCGAAGTCAAATTTGGAGACGAGCCTAAAACAAAAGTCGCCCTTCCTAAAATACTCTACCTCTCCACAAAATTTCAAACCCATCCGAGCAACAGAAGTTGGATTTTCGAAGCAAAACAGATAATTTTAGATAAAAAATCCGTCCTTCCGATAGACAACATTTCTTAACGATTATTCACTTTCAAAACTCCGTAATTTCCTGATTTCTTTGAAAAACATTTCTTAACGATTATCCACTTTCAAAATTCCGTAATTTCCTGATTTCTTTGAAAAACGCATCCTATATTGTAGCACACTTGCTATAGATCAAACTCACAAAATCCCAACTTCTATCCTCAAAATGTTTATGGGATAACCAGACTGACCTCATATTGTAGGTGGACCCCACTCATCATCCTCATTCTTCAATCCTCTTCTCTCCGACCAGGCATCGTGCGTGCGCTGCTCGACCAGACCCGCCAGCACCGCCGCTGTTTCCGGGCGACCCCGGCAACCGGTCGTGCGTGCCGCCCTCCACTGCTCCAGAACAGTGCGCCGCTCAATCCCCCACTACTCCGGCTATAAAAGCCTCCCAGCAGCCTCCTCTGCTCCCACGCGCGCCGCTCCCGTGTCCGCCCCGCACGATCGATGCCGCTCCTTAACCGACCACAGAATGTGCGCCTTAATATCGATCTTATCCTCGCCACCAATCTGCCCCGCCTATAAATGGAGCCCCCGATTCAACACTCGTCCTGCCTCCATTTTGCCCTGCGCCTCCATCGCAGCACGTGCACCGGTGCCATACACCGCCTTTGGACGCCACTGGGACTAGCCGTCGTGCCCCTGTTCAACTGACCCTGCGGCTTAGCTCCCCGCACCACCCTGCCTCGTCTACACCCGGAACCCGAGCCACCTCTGCCTCCCCAGCGCCCAGCGACACGCGCCTCCACCGCGCGCCACGTGTTTCCGTCGCCGGAGCTCGACATCGCTTCCCCGGCCTCTCCGAGCTCACCGGCAGACTCCCGGTGTCACCCTCTTCCTCCTCCGCCAAAAACCAGAGCCGCCCCGCCACTCCCGCGGCCCGGCGCCGTGAGCTGCCACTGTGAACCGCCTCCTCTCCGTCGCCGGCGCAGCGCCGCCCTTCTCCGGCCTCGCCGTGGCCGCCAGCAGGTTCCCCATGTCGCCCTCCCCCTCACCCACCAGGAGCCAAGCCCCCTCGGCCGGTGCAGCAGCCTCCTCCATGGCCGAGGTCCACGAAGCAGCCGCACGGTAAAACTCCACATTTTACCCAAAACCCCTCCAAGCTCCTCCATATAAGATTGTGGTCTGGTATCACGGCAAAACTCCCAAAATTTTTGTATTATTAACAAACCTGTCCCAACCTTTAGCAGCAAGACCATTGTACTCTCCCAAAATTACTTATAGATTCCTCACAACTTTTCCATAATTACCCCAATGTCCTTCTAATCACTCAGGTTTTTTCTGATTTTGATTTTATTAGTTTTATTTATTTTCTTTTATTTCATCATTGATTTGTATTAATTCTTATTATGGTGTTTTATTGCGTAATACATTTAAGCATATAACCATGCTGCAAATAGGGTACATTTCGTTACATCTTTGCTATGCATTAGCACACATGCACCTGCTAGCTCTCTGTAATTTAATTTAAAGTTAGAATCATATAGTTAGTAGCTAATTAAATGCTAGTGGCTAGATAATATAAAGGTAGGTAAATATTAAATAGCACACAATCACTTTATATACAATAGTATCTGTGCCGCACATATATCTATTTAGTAGGGTACATAATTATAAAGATATCGATCGAGTAGTTAATTGCTAATATCACGTGCAATTAGATAGTCAAATAATTATTAAAAGGTACACTGATGCTTCTCGTCCTAAATTAGCATACGCTAGTACATGCCACTTGTCAACTTTAATTTAGTAATTTAAGTATGTAGATTAAATTGAGTAGATAATTATTGGTCACTTGTTAATCACTAGGGTCACCAACATATTAGAAAGTAAATATTAAATAGTCCACATCCGCATATCACCTCGCGTTAGCATGCATTGATAGGAGTTTTATCAATTAGTCAGTATAGTCTAGTTATGAAAGTAAAGTAAGTAATCCCTAACCGCAATAGATTTCATGCACACTAGACTACAATAGTGCGGGTGCCGCCAGTCGGTCCTCCTAGTTTAATTATAGGGATAAAATATGGTATTTATCGCATATTAGATTTAAACGTAAAATCATATCATAATAAGGTGCATTTTCATTATGCACTCCACATATATTATAACACGGGCATCAACACATTATGAGATAAAGTAATTAACCTTTAGTCATAATAGATTAAAACCATACTTATTATAAGAAGATAGTGGATAGTGCATGTAAGTATATTACCTTGCATTCATATGCACTAGGACAGATGCCGCACATTATCTTTGGTAATTTATTTATAAGGTAAAACTAAATAATTTGTTGCTAAACATTAATCATCGCACACCTGTAGAAAATTGAATAATCAATAAATAACACACTTACACACTTTACCATGCATCAATACCTATGCCACACGTGGGATTTATTAGCTTAAACTTGAATTCAAGAATTAGGGCAACTGGCCACTAATCAGTACTCCCTCTGTCTCAATTTATAGGTCGTTTTGGGTCTGGGCACGGGAATTAAGGAGAGTGAAAAAGGTGAGATGTGATGAAAGTGAGGAGAGAGACAGTGATAGAGAAGTATTGGAAAAAGAGAAAGTGTATTGAGAAGTGAGAATGACTTATAATTTAAGAAAACTTAAGAGCTCTAGAATAACTTATAATTTGGGACGGGGGAGTAGGAAGCAACTATATATTAGAAAACTAAGTAAATGATCTCTAGTCACTGCATATTCATCCATTTAGTTATAAACTAAATGAGGGTACTTTAGAATACATCTAATTAAATATATGGTATAATATAAGCTTTGCACATAAAATGACACATCACACACTTGTTATATCAACAAAACATGCCATATACTAGCTTGCACTTACATAAACACATTGGCACTATAGGTGCTTGATAGTACATGCATCCACATGGCCCACTATCGCAATCACATGAATATGGTTTAGAGTGAACCTAGTAATTAATAGCTAAACTAATAGTAAATATCGCTATGTCACGATTATGCATATTATGACACATAGAACTCCTAGTATTATATTAAGCAAACCATAATCTAAGCCCATACCCATGCGAAGGCCTTATTATAATTGACAATACATGACCACCCATAACTACCCATGTAACTACACAAGCACTAGAATAAGATTTATGGATCAATAATTATTCTAATAGTTAATTTATAATAAATAATACTAAGGTGCACGTAAAATAATGAACCTGCATTAAGATAGTCATAGCATCATGCATGATGTGCATTTTGGTTTGCTCGTGGAGTTTGTACCATTCTTTTTGAAATTTAATTGGATCTTATCGATTCTTCTCGAGCTTTGTTTCTTTTACGGTAGTTTTATTAGACGTATTCTATTGTGTAGACAACGCTAAGTTCGAGGAAGAGCCAGACTCCAAGAGAAGACAGGAGAAATGATGCAAGAGGAAAAGCTCGAGGACACAACATTCAAGACTCGGATTTCAAAGGTTATCGAGAAGACAAGTTCTGAGGATTAAGGATTTGCAGGCAAGCTCTAACCCCTTGATCATATTCATCTTATAATCTGCTTGCGCACCCATATGACCTAAATACTTGCATGTTTATTTTAATCTATGTTAAAACATTATGTAGTTAATACCCTACTTGATATTACGTATTTATATTTATGTCAGTTACTTACTCTTATTAAATATGAATACTACCTTGTATCCGTTGATAACACCCCCTTGATAACTATAGAACTTCCTTCGTTAAAGTCTTTTAACGAACGAAAAGTTGCCATGATATTAGATTGCTTAAGAACACTTATACGATGCAGTGCATCGCCACACCATACACCAATCATCTTATGAAATGAGTTAAAATGAGTTTGGTGGTGTGTGTAAAATAAAGTAGGATAGGTGTTAGCGCAACTGGAGCTAGGTGAAGTGGGATATTTCTGGTTGTGGGGCGTCGCTTCTGTGAAAGGTGATGTGATAGGTGTTAAGCTTCGGTCTGGTTCACCTACCGTGGACAAGCGTCGCCTTTGTCACATAAGAACCGGTTCATCAGATCTCAATGTAGTGATTTCATGCAATGTCTGGGCAAGACTCATTCCACCCCTTTAGTTATTCGCAATGACGTCAAGAGATACAAGCCGCAGGAGCAGACGTGAGATACTTACGGTCCGGTCTTCAATCACATCAATAGCCCGCGCCCTGAGATCGTATTACCCACCGGTATAGCCCCTTGGTTTTGTAATAAACCCGTCCATATGTGGGGTCCAGGGAGCGGACGTGGATGTCTTAAACCTACGGTCTAGCTACAGGAATGTGCTATCGCGTCATCGGGCTATCTCGAGAGATGACCCTGTATGCATCTTGAGTGGACATTGTGGATACTTCAGCGTGCGTTGAAGTGAATGTTATGCGACTCTGTTGATCAAGAGAAGCATAGTCTGTAGGTACAGTGTACAACCTCTGCAGAGTGTATTAATCCATTCGGAATAGCCGCTGTCACGGTATTGATATACTATAGCTTGGGCTCACTTTCGTTAGTCTCTATATTATCTTTGTTGAAGTGAGTGGGTGTAGGTGCTCGTGTTTTTGAAAAGTGTAGGCTATGTGCCTAGACTGTTTTGGCATTGTGTCGAAAGGCTCGACTAAATATTAGGTACTGGCGGGATTGATGAATATCTCTCCCAGGACAACCTAGTAAAATATGGACAATAATTGTTTCGCCTCTCATTGTAAAGCTTCTGTAGTGAACTCTGCATAAAACTGGCTTTTTACAAAAGAAAACCTTATAATCTAATCTTTGCTACAACCAAATATGCAACTATATATACTTTTGCTTAGTATTAGAGCTTGCTGAGTACCTTATGTACTCACCTGTTTGCTGTTGTGGTTTTAGACAAAGAAGATTCATAGAAGACGATGACGTGCTGGGTTTTGTTCTACTTCCTAAGTTTGCTTGTGGCTTTGGGCCATATTTTTCGCTGTTTGCTTCACCTCTAGCTGATTAACTGGTTGTAAATATTTTAATCTCTGCCATGTTGCCACTAAAAGTCTGATATCAGATATATTTCTCTATCTGAAGTATGCTTTTCGATATATATTCTGAAGTGTTGATGTATATTAGTTATTGATCAAAGACTGATACGTGGTACACAGTGTATATCACGAATAGAGTACAACAAGTCTGTACTGCAAGTTATAGTTTTCGTACCAAGTACTTAGCCTCTTTCGTAGAAATATCCGATGGTCCGTACCGTGTCATCCCCGTCGTGCCACTCTGTTAGCACCGAAGAGCCGAGTCACATGTTTAAAAAAAATTCAGTTATTTTGCATTTTTTAATCATGATTATTTCTCGACGTCATCCTGTATGTGTGCGTGATCTTGCTAATTGACAACGTACTCTCTCTATGTGAAATCCCAAATTTTAGGTCAAAATTTAAAAATTCGAAATTCAAATTTTTTTCTAACAAATACCCTAACAATTTTTCCTTCTCCTTCTCAACTCCTCTTTTCTCTCCTATTTCAAAAAAATAAAATATCACTTAAATTTATCTCAATTGGAAACTTTTCAAAAATATTAAAATGTGAATGTGCAAGTGCTTGACTTTTTCTGTTTCATTTGGATTTTATTTACCGAAATCCCATTTGAATCCTATCCAAATTTCAAACCAATCCATCCAAACTCTAGAATTGTTCAAAGGATCAAATTTTGAAATCAAACAGTGGGCCACCGTTTCCCTCCTTTCTTCATTCCGGCTGGCCCAACCCTGCCTTCCCTTGTCTCCCGCTCCCAGGCCGCAGGCCTGCTCGCGCCCATCTGCTTTGGCCCAACCGCGCTGGCCCAGCTCCTCCTCCTTCATCCTTCTCTCTCTCTCTCTCTCCTTCCTGCCTCTCACCCAGGGACAGCACAATGGTCGCGTGCCCTTTGCGCGTTGGTCCGCAACTTGCCGTCGCCGCGTGCTGCGCATGCGCGGGGACAGCACCCGTCCGCCTCTCCACGTCCTCGTCCACGCGCCGACTGCTCTGGCGTCATGCCTCTCGCATTGAAGCCGAGGCTTAACTCCTCACGGACCACTGGCCACGTCCGCCGGGTATGGACCCCCCTTGCCGGCCGAAACCCCGACGAGCTAACTCCCTTCTCTGGCTATAAGTAGCGCCCCACGTCTCCTCACTTCATCACACCGGCCAACTCCCCGGATTGAGCCGCCACTCTGGGGAATTTCAATTTTCCCCATACCACAATCACCTCGGTCACCGCTGGAATTACTCGCGTCTGAAGCCCCCTCGACCTCCTTTGAGCTCATACAGCTTCACAGAGACATCCTGCTTCGATCCCGAGTCGCGCCGAGCCGTGCCTTACCGTCGCCTTGCTCTGACACCGGGTGCCGCCTCTCCAGGTTGAGCGCCCACCGTCGACAGGACCCTGCGGCGTTTCTCCGACCAGCCTGAGCGCGCCAGGAGACCCACCGGATTGCACCGCTGCTCCTCGGCTGCTCTGGTCTCAACCCCGCCACGCCGCCACCTCCTGTGCCGTGCACCATCACCACGGGTCGCCTCCCTCCGCCGCGAGCTCACCCCAGACCTATACGGAAGCCGAAAACCCCCATGGTGAGAGAAGCTTGAGCTCCTCTTGCTCTCGGACCCCTTCTCGTCGTGTTTTGGCCAGCGGAGTCAAAGTTTCGCATCTCCGGTGACCCCCGGCCATGGCGCCGCCATCTCTATCGAGACCGGCAGCCGGCGAGGCCGACGGCACACCAGAGCCGCACCTCCACCATCCAATCTAAATGAATGCACAAGATTAAAAGACGCTACCCTTTGTTCTGTTTAAATCCTAACCGTCCATCAAAACATCAACGGTCCGGATTAGATCTGACATACATAAAATTGTAGCCGTCCGTTCCGAAATCAACGCTCAGATTTAACCCACGTAGCACTATTTTCACTTTAAATCAGAGCCCCTTATCCAAGATCTAACGGTCCAGATCGGTTCCGCATAACACGTTGAAGTGTTTTTAAAATCTAAACCGTTGATCGAAGATCCAATGGTCCACAGCACTCTAAATCAGCGGGCCCACTTTAAAATGATACATACACCCCTGGTCCACCTGTCGGTCAAAGGAGACAAATGCTAAGTACACACGGTAGTTCGCACACAGATAACATCATTCTTGCATCTAGGCCCCTCCTGTCAATATTACTTAGTGTTACTGTTTTATAGAAACAACCCCAGATCCTAGTATAGTAATTAACATCTAGTCCAAACAATATTTTACGAACCCCTGAAATTTCTCATATTCACCAATAGGTCCCTAGATACTTTCTGATCAGTGCAGTGAAGTCCCCATCGACTTTTGAATAATTGCAGATAGGTCCCTAGAGCTAACTGACATCTTTAAAACGCCATATCTTTTGAACCGAAACTCCGTTTTTAGTGATTCTTGCGCTCACGCGTTCGTATCGACGTGGGCTATCCGTTGAAATCAGTTTTAGAACCAGAAATACAAATAGACCCCGATAATCGTCTGATAAATCAATACAAATTCAACCGGTCCCGTTCGGCCTCCACATAGAAATCCAGCGAGCATTCCTTAAACAACAATCCAAAGCCCACTTCCATCCTGTCATGTCATCTTCTTTTATTGAAGTTAATTATTTAATTGCTTTTAGTTCTTTATTGGATTATGTTAGCCGCTATTTATTTGTCATTTGATTTTAATTAGTAATTCATATATAATTATGCTACACATAGGTTTAGATCATAGTTAGTGTGCATTCCACCTTGTATTAGCATATTTTAGTACACGTGCAACTTGTTGCATTTAGGAATGCACTGATTAAGATTAACCCATGTACTTAGTCGTAAATTATTAGATACCTTTAGAAAGCAACTGGATACTAGAAAAATTTAGTAAATAATCTCTAATCACTGCTGTCCCATTCATGTTATAAACTAAATAAATATATCATAAAATGAATAGAAATCAAATATTAACGTATAATATTAGCTAAATAATACTATGCATAAAATGTCTTGTCACATACTACCTGCGCACTTAGCACATGCTTTATGTGAGCTTATGTTCGCGTAAAGGCAAGTGCTGTAGATTCTTATCACCCACATGGCACACCACCCCGATCACATGACACTCAAGTAAAATTAGTTAAGAATAAATCTAGTAGTTAATTGTTCATCTGTTAGTAAATACCGTTAAAACTAATGCATGCATGAAATGGCACACCAAACCCATAGCACACACTTGGCACACCCTAGTATAGGTTCATTTTGGTGTGAGGGTCTTAGTGCCGCAAGTACGCTAAACAGTGCACGTACATGTTTAGCTATTTATATGTCCGCATAAGCAGAAAAATGGGTACACATGAATTTAGATTATAATTTCTAGCTGGTAGCAAATAACACTAAGATGCGCTTAAAATAATGAGCCTTGCACTAAGCACCCTATCAGCTCATGCCTTATATGAGTTCTCTCATAAGGGCATTCTTGTTGTTTACGCAAGGACATGCGCATGCCACTCCGTCGTGCAACATCACGCACACAGGTTGTGCACTTGCACTCGTGCACGCACTCGTCGTTAGGGAAACCTAACGACGACTATAACAATGGCTCCACGTATATATGTAGTCACTAAGAAAGTGCAGTCGCACGGCACACACCGAATTCATACAAGATCCCATATCATGGAAACACCCACAACGCACTCAAGATATAACTTAACCACTAATTATAATTCAGAATGAGTATAAATTGTCGGTTAATAATAATAAATAGTTCTAAATTAAGGCTACGCATAAAATGACACACGCTTAGCTTGGCTAGACTCGCAGCATATTATTTTGCACGAGTTCACACCTGCGTAGTTTACCTACATGATCCTTCAACACTAAACATATGCATTTTAATATAAACCTAGCAGTCAAACACTAACTCATAGTAAATAACATTAAGACAGGATTATACATACCATGATACAGTCTGCACCAAGCACACAACCAACGCATGCACTTCACGAATATCCACCATAGAGGCATCCATGCTGGTTATACAACAGCACATGCATGCACATTATCACTAATCATGACCACCAGCATACTCCCATCTATAGCGCCCTTGCAATAAACCTAGAAAATCTGTCACAAGTCATTACGGAGTTTAATTGGTTCTTATTCAGAGTTCATCGGATCTTATCGACTCTTCTCGAGCTTTGTTTATTTTGTGGTAGTTTTATTAGGCATTTTTTATCGCATAGTTAACGTCGGGTTCGAGAGAGAGTGCTGGACTTCAAGAAGAGCCAGAAGGACTGACATACAAGAAGAGGCGTGAAGACTGGACCTCAAGACCAATTCTCAAGATTTGATCTAGAAGACAAGCTTTGAAGATTAAGGGCTTGCAGGCAAGCTCTGACCCCCCTTGACCATATTTAACCTATGTTTTCCAAATGCTCCCATAGGGTCTATCTATACTGCTATACATGATATTTTGATTTAAAATATTGTGTTAGTTATAATCCTAATTGGTTGATTGATATATTGATATTAATGTCAGCTACTAGACATTAATATTAATTACCTTGATTACCCGTTGACGCCACCACCCTTGTCAACCATAGGAGTTCCATCATTAAATTCTTTTAACGAGCGAAAAGTTGCATTGATATTAGAATGCTTAGGAACTCCCTTGTGATGCTACGCACTACACTACTCACCAATATTTTATAAAACGTGTTAAAATGTGCTTTGTGGTGTGTGTAAAATAAAATGAGATGGGTGATAGAACAACTCGTGCTAGGTGAAGAATGGGTATTTCTGGTTGGGAGCGAGGCTTGTGCTTTGTGCATGGTGATTGGAGAATAGTTATGTGTTTAGTGATTGGATGTGTGCTTTGATAGGATCCACCTCTCGTGGATAGCGCTCGCCCTAACCGCATAAGGACCAGTTCGTTAGCGCTCAGCTTAGTGATAACGTGCAACTACAGAACATGTACATATTGGGCAAGACTTACCCTAACTTATTGGCATCTATCACATGCTCCACTTGGTGGCCAATATGGCACGGGGACCAAGGGTGGACACTCAGGAATGTATGTACCCGAGCGATTCGACTCCGAGAAAAAAGAAGTACACAGGCTCAGCGTATTTGAGCCTAGGCGGAAAATGACGTACCGGAGAACTCAAAGTGAGTACTTGAGTTTTAGCCTTTGGTTTGCTTCCCGAGGTGCACATACAGGGATACTCGAATAAGGTGAGAATAGCGTTATGTTTCTCTCTAGCTAAGAGAGTGTAGCCTGTGGGTATAGTGTACAACCTCTACAGAGTGTAAAATCCTTTCGGAATGGCCGTTGTCACGATATTGACACACTATGTTTGACCACCCTACGATTAGTCTTCTATAATATTTTTGATTGTGTGTGTGGGTGTAGATGCCCGTGATATGAAAAGTGTCTGGATTGGGTATTGGAGACCCTTCTAGTTAAAATTTGAGAACTGATGAGAATAGATTATTCTCCCGCAGGTCCACCCACTAAAATATGATAAGAAAATATTTTATCATCTCTGGTTTAAACTTTCTATAGTGAACCCTGCATAAAACTAGATTTTTGCAAAGCAACCCTGTGCCTTTTTCCTTGCTACAACCAAATATGCATCCATATATATACCCATGCTTAGTGTCAAGGCTTGCTGAGTACCTTATGTACTCACCTGTTTGCATTTGTGATTTTAGACAGAGAGAGCAGCGTAGAAGACGACGTTCTGGGTTTTAATTCTGCTTCTCAAGTCTGCTTGTGGTTTTGGGTCTTGATTTCCGCTGCTTACTTCGCTTTTAGCTTGTCAACTGGCGTTGGATCATAGAGATACTCACCGCATTGTCGCTAAAAGTTCTGTCTCAGGTATTCCTTTTATTTTGAAGTATTCTTTTGATATACATTTTGTTGTGTATATGCGTATCAGCTACTAATCCAGAGACTGAAACGTGTTGTACAATGTATTTCAGAAATGGGGTGTGACACTCTATATATATGTACGGTTCATATGGAAATGATTAGAAAAATCAGGGAATAGTATAATGTGAAGATCATCTGCTGCTGCTAGCTTGCTGCACAAAGTTGAACAGTTAGTACGTGAAAATGGAACTACGTGAAAATTTATCAATTCATGCATTTTTCTTAATGAAATTGAATTGATTCCTATAAAATTCATGTATGGTTCCTGTTAAATTCCTGCCTTCCAAACGGGTCTAAATCAACATTGAGTCAAATGTGAAGCATTATTATTCTTGCAAAAACAATGGAAAGTGATCTTGCACGTGGATCCATTATTCCATTTTGTTTAAGCTAATTAATAGGGATGTGTCGGCGTTCTGACCACCGGCACAGTAAATATACGATCGCGGGGGAGGTGTGCCTTCGGATTCGATGTGGCCTAGTCTGATTCGATGTGGCCTAGTCTGAGGAAGACTCAATGAGATTTTTACCTGGTTCGGGCCACCTCGAGCGGTGTAATACCCTACGTCCAGAGGCGGATTATCTCGATGATAATGTTACAAAGACGGGATCCTTTCTTCACGGGAGGATCCAGAACGTGGGCGAGTGGGGGTGCTTGCTCGGAAGGATGCAAGGACCCTGGGCTCTAATGGAGCTTGTGGATTTGTCTCTTGTGTGTTCGTGGCTGTTCTGGGTTGTCTCGTTCTTTTTTGTTGTGTTTTTTCGCTATCGCTCCCCGGGCCCTCCTTATATAGAGGAGACCCGAGGTTACAAGTGGTGGTGACCCAAGGTTACAGGTAGGCCCTTCCGCCGTTGTCGCCATCATTTCGCTTCGTCCAGGCGTGGTCGTGACCCGTCGCGTTGCGCGCAGCGGCGAGCACTGTGGCGCTTGTCTGGCGCTGCTGTGCCGGCTACAGAGCTGTCATGTCTTGTCCAGCAACCGTTGCAGCTTTCTGCTGGAGTGTCGCCATGGTGAATCTCGCCCCGTCCCGTCAGGACAGATGGTAGTTGGCCAGCAGAGTAAATGTATCATAACGCGGTGCCTACTCCCCAGGGGTCACTCCCCGGGGGTCGGCTTTCGGAGGCCGGAGTCTCCGTGTGTCAGCGCGGCTAAGGCTTGACTGTCGTAGACCGTCGCCCGAGGGGTCGGATCCCGCGGTCGCCCGACCCCTAACTCGGGGCTTCATGTGCTCGAGCACGGACTGTTAGGTACTCGGAGTACGTGATCCCGACATTAGCCCTCGAGCCTAGCGCCGTATGCGACCTTTGGTTGAGGCAGCGTCGGGCTGGTCATTCCCGAGGTTCGTTGTGCTCCTATGGGGGCGCGCGAGCCCGCCCGTAGGTCGTAGCCCCGAGCCCTCGAGTGATCCAGAGGGCCGGTCATGGGTTGAAACGTTGCGCGGACCATCATTCGTCGACGGTTAATCCTACGGGGGCGCGCGAGCGCGCCAGTAGGGCGTAGCTCTCGAGCCCTCGATCGATTCGGAGGGTCGATCGTGGGCTGAATACGTTGCACCGACCATCATTCGTTCATGGCCGATCGTATCGGGATCGTTTCGTTGGCCCAGCCCCTGAGCCTAGAGGCGATCCGGGGAGCCGGCTGAGCATTGTGCCGACAGTCGAGGTCAATCTCGGTTTTTTTATTCGGTAAGATGCCTGGGAAGGGCCGGTTTCGACACGGTCCCTGTCCGTGATCAGCGTCACGCCTAGGACAAGGCCATGATCAGCGCCCGATTGTTTGGATTAGCCCGATGGCCTCGGCTGTCGATCAGGCGATCATTGGGGGTTTCGTTTTGTGTGCACGCATCGTTCCGACCGTCGAGGTCGGGCCAAGGTCGTTCTCGGTCTTTCGTGCGGTGAGACGCCTAGGTCAGACCGGTTCGATGCGGTTCTTGCCCATGATCAGCGTCGCGCCTAGGTTTGGCCAAGATCAGCGCCCGAACGTTCGGATTCGCCCGGTGGCCCCGGCTGTCGGTCAGTCGATCGTGGGGGGCTTCGTTCGGTCGCCTCCCCTTATTCGAATCCGCCACTACGGTTACGGGGATCGGGTGGCTTCCGTGCCTCCACGTGGAGGGCAATCGGACCGCTCGGGAATTTGAACCGCTGGTCGATCCGAGCGGCTGATTTGAATTTGATCGAACGGTGCCGAGGACGCAGCGATTCGCGCGCCCGCGTCATGTCGCCTGCCAGACATGCTCTGGTAACCGTCTCGTTGGAGTAATTGTTGCCGTCCTGTCCGTGGCGGAGGTGACGAGGCGCGGCCTAGGCCCGCTCGTCAGCGGGTCGTGCGCAGACTGCTAGGGTGGGCGCAGTAATTGCCCGAGCCATTTAAAAAGGAGGGGTGCGGTAACTTCACGTTTTCACCTGGCTTCCTTGGTTCGTCATTGATCTTTCTGTCGCGCGCGAGAGCTCGTTAGCTCTACTTTCCGCCGTAGCGTCGTTAGGTCCGACGATCGTCGTAGCTTCCGTTCGCGTTTTCGTTATGCTCGTCGCCACCTGCAAAATGTCTGAGTGGGAGCCTTCATGCGTTGATGACGCTCTGCTCAGGAGGTGGAGCCTCGCCGGCATGGTCCCACCGAAGGAGTTCGGCGGGCTGGGTGGGCGGCCACGGCCATGTCACGCCCGCGCCGCCGCCGTGGAAGATCGTCAGCTTTCTGGCGTTCCACGAGCGCAGGCTGGGGCTGCCTGTCTCCAGCTTCTTCCGCGAGGTCCTTAATCAGTACGACGCCCGGCTCCACCAGCTGGCGCCGAACGGGATCCTCCACGTCGTCATCTTCGTCACACTTTGCGAAGCGTACTTGGGCATTCGGCCGAGCCTCCCGCTGTGAAAGTATTTCTTCCTCACCAGCCTCCAGATGTCGAAGGAGACTAGGGTCAACCGATGCGTCAGCGGCGTCAGCATCATGCTCCGGACTCGGGAGTCCCAGGAGTACATCGAGGTCGACCTGAAGACCTCGCTGATGGGCTAGCAGAAGTCATGGTTCTACATCGACAATGCCTCCGAGAGCAGGGGCTGACCGGTACGACGGTCTTCGGCGTCGCCATGCGTCGCCCAATCATGCCGCTGCGCCGTCGAGTGCACAGCATCGGCGAGTACGAGGGGCCAGATGACGAGATCTGCAAAGTCCGCGGCCGGCCTCTCTCCGACAAGGGCGTCTCGCCCAGACCTCGGCGGTCTTCAAGGACGCCGAGGGTGGCCTCGATCAGGGGCCACGTTCCCTCGACAGGGACCATCATCAGCTGGTAAGCATGGTTTTTTCGTTTCGGTCATAGTGGTTTGTCGTTGCGAGACTAATCTCGATGTCTTCCAGGGTCCGTCAGCGGCCGCGACCGCCACCGAGGCACGACCAGCTCTGCCGCGGTGCCGACCCAACGGAGGGTCGAGCCCGGCTCCACGACGGCGCCGAGGCCGAGGAGGACCGACAGAAAGCGGAAGGCGAGGGTGGGGTTCCTGGACTACCTGTCCAGCG